>JAJIBD010033487.1:0-32952 GCA_021461705.1 Cryptotis parvus | reverse complement strand
GGCAACCAGTGGATTTCTCAGCTTTTACTGGCGACATCTGGGGGTCATCAGCTTTTTTCTTACCCACAATTCAGAGTTCAACAGATTGACAGCTCATTAACAGCTACACACTACCTACCTTGGATAAAGACCTACCTTTGGAGTCTGAAAATGGGGCCAAAGTGTTAGAATGTCAAACTGAGACTGTTTTTTTATTTGAAGTTCTGACTGGCTGTGAGTAACCTCCAAGGTAAAGGAAGTGTGAGGAAAATTTGATATTGACATGATCAGTGAGCTCTAGATTGGATATTCAAAGAAATGGTCATGAAAGAAAACTATATGTGTTGTCAGGGATTAAAAAAAGGTGAAAGGAAAATGGGCACCGTTGTTGCTGGGGGGTAAGAAGTAAGGGGGAATGAACAAGGAGTGAGAGGACAAGAGAGAGACAGTGAGTGGAGAACAAGAGAGAGACAGTGAGTGGTAGAGAGAGAGAGAGAGAGAGAGAGAGAGAGAGAGAGAGAGAGAGAGAGAGAGAGAGAGAGAGAGAGCATGCTCCTGCTTGGCTTCCCACAACCCCTTGACCCTTGGATGAAGTGTCTATGCCCATCAGGAAATTGTGAACTTTTCACAAACTCCCTGCTCTGATGGATGTGGAGTGTCCTGCCAGCCTCACTCAGGCAACTGTGGGGTCGCCAGAGACACACTATGATCTGCCAAGCAAGGGTGCTCATCTCTATCACCTGCGTTTATTGGGGAGATAGTGGTTCATTGTTGAGGACATGTTTAGCTAATCTGGGAGTTTTGTTGTTTTGCTCACTCCCAGCTTAATCTTATTTAAGCCAATGTTCATTCTAATGAGATCTCTCTTCATGCAAACACTGCTAGAGGGTGTGGCACTTACAGAAGTCACCTTGATTGAATAACTTCTGGACTTATACATCTACTAAGAACTCTATGTTTTCTAGATTGGGCACAGCTCCTTCTTATACCCACTGCACCCAACGTGGGACAGTTAGAATTTACCAGGAGACTACCACCCTAGCTCTACGCTGAGACTAAAGGTAGACTATAGGAAGGATCATACTAGTTTGCTCTAAGCAGGCGAGTATGACCCTTTCAGTACATGAGAACAAGATACTCAGAATCACACTGGTGCAGATAATAATAAGGACCTTGTGGGTACCATCTAGATTACATGAAGCTCATGAAGTTAAGATGTATTACTTTATATCAGCCCCCTCTCTCTCAGTGTTTTACATAAGAGATAATCTCGGGATTAGTCCTTGGTGTAACCCTTTTGTTTATACCTACAATAGGGTGTGGCACTACACTCTGTTTAGGGTTCTTGTTGGCATGACAACCTCCCGATTGGGTTACTTTGCATACAAGGGCTGATGAGGCCCCTTCGCTTTTTACCCTTTGCCTTTTGGTTCCCCAGCCTTCAGCTTTTGGCTCCTGCGGCTTTTGGCTTTTGGCTTTGGTCTTTTGCTCTTTGGCCTTTTGCTCCATCTTCTAGTGCTGTGGAAGAGCTTTTTGTACTATTAAAAGCCATTTTTGGAACTGCACCCGGACTCGTGAGTTTTCATCTGTTCTCCCGCGCCCTCCGGAGGTAGAAGACAACCTCTGTCCTGACACTGTCGGGACCCCGGCGGCCCCCCCCGACATTTGGCGTCCCTGGGTGGGCAACGGGACTAACATCGTCTGGGTCTAATTATCACCGGACAGAGATCATCTGCCTTGGGACTCGTGAGTAAAATGAGGATATCTCATGGTATAGATACATTGTATCTTTTACTGGCTCAGAACCATAGCCCAGTTCCTATAAGGTTCCTTTCTGAGAACTACTCTATCTTTTCACAAACTCATCTGGGTCTTGCGATTTTTAAACTGTACCTTTGTGTAAGGACAATGCTTAATAGAGAGAGAAGAAAGTAATAAATTGAATGCAATCTTAAGGGACGAAGTTTACTCAGCGATTAAAAGAAATAAGTGAGGATTATAAAGCTACAGGTATACTGGTCTTAAAGCTTGAGGACAATTATTAAACAGAGTTTAAAAATTTTGAAAAGAAATTAGAAGAACAGGAAAGTAAAATTATTAAACAGATCTTAAAATTTGAGGAAAAAAATGAAGAACTGGATTTAAAATTCAAAGAAAAATAGAAGAACAGGATTTAAAAATTCGAAGAAAAATTAGAAGACAGGAAAAAGTAAAAATATTAAACAGGATTTAAAATTTGAAGTAAAGTTTGAAGAGCAGAAGAAGGATATCGATAAAATCAGCATTATCTTAGAGGAAAGAAATTGACAAACAAGAGATAGAATAGATGGACAGAAAAGAGGAGGTTTGGAAGTTACATAGATTGAAAGAATAAAAGGAAGAAACATATAGGAAACTTGAAAACTTAAAAACCAAGGAATGGATGTATTTGCAGGGAGATTTCTGATTTCATAACTTATCAATCAGGACCTAGCGATACACCCAATACCGAGGCGTGAACCAACTAAAAGCTGCTTCACAAACACGCCCCCAAAGCTGTAGACGTGAAAAAGGTGTATACATTTCCCAGCAAAAATCTAAAAGAATTCTAATGTGGCTGATAACTTAGAGGAGGAACAGGAAAACCCAGAGGAGGCAAATTCCCAAGCTGAAAATCTCCCAGAGTTAATACCCTCAATGGGGTAGATGTTCCTCTGCCAGATACCCACAAGCTCTGATGAGGAACGGGAGAACAGATTAGCTCGAGTCAAAGAGCAAAGCCCAGCAATCTTTCTCATGACCAATCTAAAGATAAAGTAAAACCGATTCATGAAGACTTAAAAATTGAGGCGATAACCCGTTTAGGAAGGCTTCGACAGGTTTGGAATATCAAGTCCTTATACTTTAAAATATTTAGCTGATTGGAGCCAAAATGATCAGTGGGTATTGGGAGACTTTGAAACGGTAGCCCATACTTGTCTAAACAAATCACAGTACATGCAATGGCATATGTAGTATGCAGATGGGGTTAACCAGAATATTGACACTTTAAGAGAAAAGGAATCAGGCCATACTATAACTTTTGCCATGCTAAAAGGTAAAGGTGAATGGAAAAAGAAAGCAAAACAAGCGACATTACCCTGAACCTATTTTAAAATTTGTTCGGGAGACAGCATTAAAAGCGTGGGAAAGAGTAGGTTCCACCCAGAATTTCTAGGTAGCTATACAAAAATTTACCAGGGGCGGATGAACCATACTTTGATTTTGTTGGGAGATTATGTGAAACAATCCAAAGACAGGTTCAAGACCCAACCACTCAAGAAATCCTAAAAGAAACTTCAGCATATGAGAATGCTAATCAAAATGTCGAGCATTACTATATGGTATTAGGAAAGGATGACCTCATGGTGTATCTAAAGGCCTCAGAAATGTCGGTTTAACCCCCATAAAACACAGGATGATATAGAGGCTTATCCCATACAGCAGGAGGATCAGGAGGGGGATGAAATGTCAGACAGCTCTAGGGGAGAAACAATAAACTTCAAAGAATAAACAAACAAAAAAAAAGAAAACTATTCTAATAATCGCAGCTCCACCCCTCGGAGGGCCCCACCTGGACCATGCCTAAGGTGCAGTGAAGGAAAAACATTGGGCCAGAGAACTGTCGGTCTCGAGACGAAGTCAGCCTCAGGCTTCATCTGGACAGATAACCTGCTTTAACTGTGGAGGGAAGGGGGCACAACCGTAGAGATTGCCCATCTCCTAAAACTATCAATACAGGGCAACATCCTAATAATCCCTTTATGGGAAATATTACATGGACTCCCCTCCCAGGTTCCACAAGTTCCTCAGGCTCAAATGACACCTATGCCTCCTCGAATGCGGAAACTGGGTGGTGGGGCCAGCCCTAGGCCCAGCTGGAATCCAGGGCAATTCTCATTCATCCCACCTCCAGTATCCTCCCGAATCAGAACCCACAGAATTGCAATCAATAAATACTCTCAGCCTACCACATCAGGCAGTGGCAGTCTCGACATTCTTTTGCCCTAAGATTGTCACAATATACCCAAGTCAAGCCCCTACATGCTAAAAACAGGGATAAAAGGACCTGCTCCCCATGTAGTATGGGTTTAATTCAGGCGAGTGGCATGAAATTTAAAGGGGATTATGGGTGCATTTCGGACTTCTGGATCCTGAATCTCATGGAGAAATAATACTGTCAATATCTGTGCCAACTAAATGGACTTTAAAAAAGGGGAACCACTTGCTAAACTATTATTATTTTTTGAGGATCCGTTATAGTCAGTCCGAACACCCTACAGCTGGTGTGGCTTAAACAGTACCAACCATTCTGCCAACTTCATTGTTGGTTGTGCAGCCACACAGAACCAAGCCCACCAGCCACCTGCTAACTATCTAGTTGGGTACACTGCCAGAATTTCTAGGCCAAGCGGCCGGTTATACCTATCGAAATTTATAAAAAGGAAATTCAAAGGCATGTTGGATACAGGGGCAGACATATCCATAATCTCCACCAAGTATTGGCCTCTAAGTGGGCCCTAAAGAAAGTGTCCCATAGCCTGAGCGGGTGGGAGCAATATCTCCTCCTCTCTTCTCCGACAGAGTGCCAGGTGGCTGCCGCGTATTGGCCCCTGAAGGGAATGTGTAGCCATGGTCCAGCCTTATAGCCCCTATGCCTTTAACTTTGTGGGGTTGAGACATGTTGGAGCAGTGGGGGGCAGTAAATCCACATACCTCGCCCACTCCCTGTCGAGCACCAATTCCAGCTCTCCATAATAAAGCCTAACACCGGGAGTAACCCTTTTTAATTGGGGCCGCTGTGGTTAAGCGCCCACCACCTATCCGTATTCAGTGGAAGTCTAACAAACCTATATGGACACCACAGTGGCCCCTCAATACCAAAAAATTAGAGGCACTAACAAATCTAGTGGAAGAACAGCTGAAATTAGGACATATTGAGGAAACGTTTTCAGAATGGAATTCCCTCCTGTTTTTGTAATACAGAAAAAATCAGGCAAATGAGCTTTGCTGATTGACTTAAGGAATGTAAATTCTACTATGGTCCCCATGGGAGCCCTACAACCTGGGCTCCTCCAAGCAGCTATTCCTAAGGATTGGCCGCTAATTATCATAGATTTAAAAGACTGCTTTTACAGCATACCTGTCCACCCAGATGATCGGAAAAGGTTTGCATTTTCAGTCCCTTCCATTAAATTATAAAGGTCCTTTACGTAGGTGTCAGTGGACAGTATTGCCCCAAGGGATGACTAATTCACCTACGATGTGTCAACACTTTGTTGATGAGGTTTTGGCGACCCATTCGGTGCTAAATTTCCTGAGTGCATACATCATCCACTACATGGATGATATCCTGCTAGCTTGTGATAATTCCAGAGATCTCCAGAATTTATATAATGATGTAATGACAGTTTTACCAGAGGCTGGCTTACAAGTAGCTCCCGGAAAAAATTCAGATGCAGCCTCCATATTAATATTTGGGCTATGCTCTTGACCGCCTTACAGTGCGCCCTCAAAAAATTTCCATTAGTCAGAAAGGGCTCAAAACCTTGAATGATTTTCAAAAACTGCTGGGGGATATCAACTGGGTGCGCCTCCCTTGGTATTCCTAACTGTGAGCTCAGTAACCTGTTCCACACCCTTGAAGGTGATCCTGCTTTAAATAGCCCAAGGCAGCTAACTCCTAAAGCTCAGAAGGAATTAGATTTTTTTCATGGATGGGCTTCAAAAATCTTACCTCTCCAGATTTAATCCCGGAGAAAAGGTATGGTTCTTGGTCTTCAACACTCCCGAAGTCTCCAACTGCTGCTATAGCCCAATTATCTGGACCGTTAGAATGGGTTTACTTACATAACAAGCAGAATCGTACTGCTACACCTTACCTTGAGATGATAGCTAACCTTATAATTAAGGGAAGATCAAGAACCCATGTATTACTTGGACATGATCCCCATGTAATTGTACTACCTGACCCTAAAAAAGAAATTGAAGCTGTTTTACCACTCAGTGAAATCCTTCAGAGAGCTTTAGCAGATTTTTCAGGAGAAATATCTTATCATTACCCAGCTGGAAAAACCTGGGAATTTCTGAAAAGGACGCCTTTGTAATTTCCACCATTATCCGCTCCTCTCCCATTCCTGATGCTCCAGTGTATTACATTGATGGCTCCTCATCAGGAAGGGGTGGAATTACAGGTCCTTCATTGACCACTACTGTGCATACAAATTATAAATCTGCCCAACAAGTGGAACTCTCCACCCTGATCCATTTACTATCCCATGTATCTGGCCCATGTAATGTGGTGAGTGATTCTGCATATGTAGTTGGTTTATTTCCTGGAATTGTCACTGCTTCTTTAAATGCCCATAATCCTATAATTCAGGAGCTACTCCATAAACTATAAGATCTCCTCCGAAATAGAACATTCCCTATATACATCTCCCCACATCCGTTCTCACAGCCGACTCCCCGGCCAATGGTTCGAGGAAACGAAGCAGCAGATCTCTTGGCAGCACCAGTATTTAAATCAGCTGAGGAAGAGCACCAGACTCTACATACAAATGCCCGCTGCCTTCATGTACACCATGGCATCCCATGGAGACAAGCTAGACAAATTGTCCGCGAACTGTCCTGTCTGTGCTCCTTTACATTGTACATCTCATGTAGCAGGAGCAAATCCTCGAGGTTTACAGACAAACCAATTGTGGCAGATGGATATAACTCCATACTAACTTATTTCCCAACAAACCTTTCCTTCATGTGGTCATCGATACATATTCCCGGTTCATACGGGCTGTTCCTATGACGTCTGAAAGAGCTAAATCTGTTTGTTCATTTTTACTCCAGTGCTTCTCCGTCATGGGTATTCCCCCATACCATAAAAACAGATAATGGTCCTGCTTACACCAGCAAAACCTTCAAATCCTTTTTGCGAGGAATGGCAAATCAAACATATTACAGGAATTCCATATAATCCACAAGGACAAGGAATAGTTGAACGTGCCCACAGAACGCTTAAAACTCAGCTATTAAAGCAACGAAAAACAAGCATGCCTCCAATGGATTCTTTATCTTTAACATTATTCACCTTAAACTTCTTAAATATACCTCAAGGAGATCCCTATACCGCGGCTGAACGTCACTTTCAAGAAGATACGCAAACTCAAAAACAGTCAATTCACCTATCTGGGTGAAAATTGATGATAAATGGATTGCAGGTCACCTCCTCATTCGGGAAGAGGCTATGCTTTCATTTCTACAGACGATAACCCTGCCAAGAAACTCTGGGTTCCTCCTGCGACTTGTTAAGACTAGAATTCCTCCAAGAATCAGAAAACAACTAATTCTTTCAATATAAAGTCTTAAATTTTAAATTGCAAGTTGCTATTTAAACTTCCTGGATTGGTTCATTTTATAATGATCTTATTTTGCAGTCTGTGATCATGGTTCATGTCTAATATCTTGCCTTACAGCCTAAATGTTTTCTTTCTTAAAAAAAAAAAAAAAGGGTGGAAAAATGGGTGGACTCTGAGTATAGTGCTCAATGTCAATATGTTTCAAGGACTAATGTTAAAGTTTCCTTTTTTAATGTTTTGCTCACAGGTATTTGCAGAAAAAGAACTTGGCTGCTGCAGATTTCTTCTATGTTGCTTCGAGGCTTTGGACTCTGAGCACAGTGCTCATTACAAAAATGTTTGCTAAATCAATGAAAAAATTGTTTTTCTAATGATTCTGTTCACAGGATGAGATATTCGAATCCAGTAAACCTGCGCTACAGTGCTCAATACTCCGAGACTCCTAAAACAGTGCTCACTAAAAATTTAATAATTTGCAAAACTAATTTTTCCCAATGCTCTATTCACAGGAAAAGACACTTTCTCACCATCATTTGCCGGCTTTATATTCATGAAGCGCTTGACTCGTTACCATTTATCACCCTAAATGGGTCACATATACAGCTGTAAGATATTGATCGATCAAATGTATGTGTGCGTGTGTGTGCATGTGGTGGCCACCATTATGTTTGTGGATTAATGTTGTGTCTATGTTATGTCTCAATTACTACCTTCTCAATTTCTGACCACTACAAACCTCTATTACATCCATCAGCTCCACTGCTGATCCACTAGGTTTACCTATTTTAAAATCATCAATTCTCATACTTATTTCCCCTGCTCCACCCATGTTGGAGCTTCTTTATGTTCTTCTCTCCATCCCAGACTTGGATCCCTACAAAGCTTTAAAATCTCTACTTGTGATTAACCTCGAAAAGTGTTTTTGTCTCGCCTAAGCTACAGGTACAGTTACCGGTGCCAGTGTCCACTTGCTAAAGAAGCCCTGCAAGACGCCCACACCGATGTTCCAGACACCTGCTCCAGCGCTCAAGACTCCTGTTCCAGAGTTCAAGATATCACACCGATGTTCCGACACCTGTTCCAGCACTCAAGACTCCAGTTCCAGAATTCGAGATACTTGTTCCAGTGCTCCTGAAACCTGATCCAGTGTTCCTGATAACACATCGAGTCCCTGATGATTGCTCTCCTGAGACTCATTCCTGTCTTCACCAATGCTGCTGTTCCAGAATCAGTTCTTCAGTTCTTCGGACCTTGTTCCAGAGATGTGACTTCATGGGAAATTGACTCTCACTAATTTAGGGACAATACAGGCTGTACTCTGTTATGACCAAACAGCCAGAGACATTTTACTATGAACTTTACTCGGTTCAAAATTAATTCGGACATTGGGACAACATATGATATTACCTTGTAATTGGAATTGTTCCTTTTCTGTTTCTCTCCTCTGTATGTATTATTTAGAGTACTTGTATTTTTATATTTTTGTAAACAAAAAAAGGGAGAGTTGTTGGAGGACATGTTTAGCTAATCTGGGAGTTTTGTTGTTTTGCTCACTCCCAGCTTAATCTTATTTAAGCCAATGTTCATTCTAATGAGATCTCTCTTCTATGTAAACACTGCTAGAGGGTGTGGCACTTACAGAAGTCACCTTGATTGAATAACTTCTGACTTATACATCTACTAAGACTTCTATGTTTTCTAGATTGGGCACAGCTCCTCTTTATACCCACTGCACCCAACGTGGGACAGTTAGAATTTACCAGGAGACTACCACCCTGGCTACGCTGAGACTAAAGGTAGACTATAGGAAGGATCATACTAGTTTGCTCTAAGCAGGCGAGTATGACCCTTTCAGTACATGAGAACAAGATACTCAGAATCACACTGGTGCAGATAATAATAAGGACCTTGTGGGTACCATCTAGATTACATGAAGCTCATGAAGTTAAGATGTATTACTTTATATCAGCCCCCTCTCTCTCCAGTGTTTTACATAAGAGATAATCTCGGGATTAGTCCTTGGTGTAACCTTTGTTTATACCTCTACAATAGGGTGTGGCACTACACTCTGTTTAGGTTCTTTGTTGGCATGACAACCTCCCGATTGGGTTACTTTGGTGTATATAAGGGGCTGAGTTGAGGCCCCTTCACCTTTTTACCCTTTGCCTTTTGGTTCCTCAGCCTTCAGCTTTTGGCTCCCAAGGCTTTTGGCTTTTGGCTTTGGTCTTTTGCTCTTTGGCCTTTTGCTCCATCTTCTAGTGCTGTGGAAGAGCTTTTGTACTATTAAAAGCCATTTTTGGAACTGCACCGGACTCGTGAGTTTTTATCTGTTCTCCCGGCGTCCTCGGAGGTAGAAGACAACCTCTGTCCTGACACTGTCGGGGACCCCGCGGCGTTCCCCGACAGTTCATAGGCTGAGGTGGGTCTTCCCAGGAAGAGGAAAAGTCAGTCCCATTCTCTTTTGGGTTTCAGGATGATTGTATATTCTCCCCAGAAAAATAATTTCAAAAGAAGAAAGTGAAGCAAAAATCGTCTTATAATGGGTGAGGAGAGAGGAAGAAGAGTTACATTCAAGACAGAACATGGGCTTCTCCAAAGAGAAGGAGCTCTCAAAAGTAAAGAAATTATGCACCCAGAATTGGGAAATGAAGGTGATTTGAAAAATGGAGTGCTCAAGAATTGAATGTGTTTGCAAAGCTTGTTGTATAGGTCATTTTCCAAGCTGCCTTGGCTTGAGTGTTCCTGTGCAGATAAGTGTACTTGTGAGGGCATTGCCAATGAAAAAGACTGCTGGTGCCCTTCAGAGTCTAATCAGACCTTTGTCCCTGCTCGAGTCTCTTGATGGGTTTGACCTTAGGGTTTTGAGCTGGAGTTTCTAGTCTTGAGCTGGGCCAGGGCAGGGCAACTCCTAAATATTTTTTAGGTTTTCTGAAATTGCCAAAATGTCCCCTAAATGACTGCCTTCTTCCAGTCAAGTAAGATACAAATAGTTGGGCTCTCTAATGAACTCGCTTCACATATTACTCATCTTTCCTTCTGAATATAATTTTTTTCTTTTGGGATCACACCTGGCAATGCTCAGGGTTACTCCTGGCTCTGCATTCAGGAATTACTCCCTGGTGGTGCTTGGGGGAACCAACCTGGGTCGCCCACGTGCAAGGCAAACTCCCTACCCACTAAACTATCACTCCAGCCCCTGAATATAATTCTTGGGATTAGAAATTATACTGTGCATACCTCTGAATTTCTTTTTCTTTTTTAACTTTAGAAAATTTATTTTTTAATGTAGACAAAACACACAATTGTTGATACAATCTGAGGCAGTGTACACTGCTACTGTACTGCCAGAGAATACTGCCACTATTCAAGAACTCTTTTCTATGGTTCAGAACTGACCTAATGTGACTCCACCATGCTGTGGATTCACATGCTGTGGATTCATGAGGATGCAGAGTATTCTGGAGAAAGAATTTAGTGAGAATGCGAAAAGGACTATCTTTTTTTTTTTTTTAAGTATTTTATTATACCACCGTGAGATATACAAATAAAAAGATATAGCAATTAAAAGTTCATGTTTGGGTTTTGGTCATACAGTGTTTCAGCACCTGCCCCTCCACCAGTGCCCATCTCCCACCACCAACATCCCCGGTTCCTCTCCCCCTTCCCCAGCCCTGCTCCATGGCAGGTTCTTTATTTCTTTCCCTTTCTCTCTCTTTCTCTTTTCCTTCCCTTCCAGACTATGGATTACAGAACATACATTAAAAGGTTGTCATGTGTATCCGAAAAGGACTATCTTGAGGGACAGCACTATGTTCTTCGCACAGTTCATTGTTGCTGGACCCAGCCTGCCAGCACTTTAGGGAATGGAACAAGGAGGAATTGAAGTGTTCTTATCTCTCAGATGTTATGGGGGACCCATAAAGGATGTGGAAAAGTGAAGTCTTGGACTGTTCCTACTCACCTCTGCAAATGCAGAGGAAGTGGATAAGGTTATTATTATTTGGTAGTATTAGAAACAAATAGTATTTTTTGGCAAGAATATATAGATCATAGTGATACAGGACAGGAGATGAGGAAATTGGTGTATGATAAGTGGTAGATAAGAGATCTCTTTGAAAGAACTTCCCAGGACAGATGCAACCTACCAAAGTTGTAAAGAGTTCTGATTCCAGAGACTGACAGACTAGATTTATATCCTAGTTCTGTCACTTAATAATTTTGGAAATCTAGGGCAAGGAAGTTACTGATCTGCTTGAAACCTAGTTTTCTGTATATAAAGTGGATAATAATTTTACTTGCTTTTAAAGATGGTGGTAAAGATAACAGGTAATGTAATCAAAGTACTTGCCACATATGGTAGTTATTACTGTTATTTTTCTTGTTTGGCATGCCTTTCCCTAGAGGCAAAAATTATGATGTTGAAGGAGGCATATATCCACCCATAATTTATTGCAGATATAGTGTGAGTTGAGTACCCGGCTAAGTTTTGACAGTGTGGGAAGGCAGTGAGCTGGAAAGTAGGTATGGCTGAAGAAAAGTCATTTCATGGAAGATGGGGTAACAGAATACTTGAATTGGATTGGGTTGTGACTGTGATTTGGGATAAAAAATTGCCACTATAAAATTGGACCTTAGTGTTCAAGTGAATATTACACTTGAGCAAGATTCAGCGACATTAAACCTTCTGTCATAAAGACAGAGGTAATGGCTTTTTTGTGGGCAGAGAAGTAGAAATGCTTCAATTGTTAAGTATTTATATAACCCTTTATATTTGCAATGTATGCACTTTATCATTCCCAGGAGTTAATGTTTAGAAATATTTCTTAGTGGAAAGAGAATGTTACCTATAGGTTCTGGAACCAAGCCTAGTACTTTTTGAAAATTTGGCAAATAATAAAATAACCTCAGAAAGATTATATTAAAGTAGGGAGGTGAGATTGGCTTTAAAAGAAAGTGAGCAGCATAGACAATCTCTCTTTGCTTCTTTGAATTGTTTTCCATGTTCCTAGTCTGTTAGTGTCCTAAGGGCAATAGTACAACTCATCTTGTGTACTTAGCTAACCTTCATTTTTTCAAGATGGAAAATGGAACCATGCCAGACACTCCTGTTTCTAGATATGTCTTGTATGGTTTCATTTTCTATCTTCCCTAAATGCTGATTTCTTCTGTTTAGGTTTTTGATCATACCCGTAGTGCTCAGGGATCACTCTTATATGAGACCATATATGGTGCTGGAGATTGAACAACGCTCAGCTGCATGCTCAGTAAGTGCCTATCTCGCTGTACTATCTCTCCAGCCCCTATATATTTTTTTTTTTTTTTTTGCTTTTTTGGGTCACACCCGGCGATGCTCAGGGGTTACTCCTGGCTCTGCACTTAGGAATTACTCCTGGCGGTGCTCGGGGACCATATGGGATGCCGGGATCGAACCCGGCCAGCATGGGCCGGCCGCAAGGCAAACGCCCTACCCGCTGGGCTATCGCTCAGGCCCAGCCCCTATATATTGACTCTTGTTGGACCGTATCTATTATTGGGCACAAGGTGTGGGGTCATGGAGAGACTATTTAGGGTTCATCAGGTTGCATAAGTAGGGATGTAAGATTTGGTTTCCCCATTTAGAAATTACTTCATTTATCTACAGTGTATGAATAGTAATTATTACAGTTGTGTCTCTAATTTTCTGCTTTATGTACTAGAGATATTTAACCCTCTCATTCATGTAAATGTGTAGTAGTGACTCTAGCTTTCTAACAGGTAAGATAGAAAAAATGTTAAAAATAACATGCAGAGGCCAGAGCAGTACCACAGTGGGACATATACCTTCTATTCTGCTGACCCAGGTTTGATCCCTGGCACTTCATATGATCACCCAGGAGTAAACCCTGAGCACAGAGCCAACAGTAATCCCTGAGCATCTATGGGTATGACCTCCAAACAATAAATAAATAAAAATGCAGGATTTTATGAGGTATGATAAAAATAATTTCCATTTGTGGGTACACAAATACCTACACAGTGTAGGTATAGAATTAGGTGTTTCACAATTCTTATCTTAGTTTCAAGCTTAAGATGATATCATAAATAAAGGGTAAATTTCTAGAGAACATAAATCGTGATCAATTAATCATAAGCATTTTTAGCTATGACTGATCAAAAAATAGTTGTGAGACTTGGGGTGCTTATTTCTGAGAAACAATAAATAATACAATACTGAAAATAAGATGATATCATGACCCTGGGATGCCAGGATAGTTTAACATTGCAAGTCTGTCAACATATTAAATCATATTAATAAAAGAAAAAATTAAAACCATATGATCATATCATTAGATGCCAAGAAAGTATTTGACAAGATCCAGTACCCATTCATGATAAAAACTCAAGAAAATGGGAGTTGAAGGAATTTTCTCAACATAGTCAAAGCTATCTACTACAAGCCCACAGCAAGCATTATTCTCAATGGGGAAAAATTAAAAGCCTTCCCTCTAGGACTGAGGGCAAGATAAGATTGTCTACTCTTGCAATTTCTATTCAACATAGTACTAAAAGTACTTGCCATAGAAATCAGGGAAGAAATAGATGCTAAGGGCATCCAGATAGGAAAGGAAGAAGTCAAGCTATCATGCAGATGACTTGATACTATACTCAGGGAACCCTAAAGTCTCTACAGAAACGCTCCTAGAAACAAAGATCTCTATAATAGAGTGACAATCTACTATACCCAAAATATCTACAACTTTTCTACACGTAAATAACAAAAGAGAAAAAAATGATATTAAAAAACAACCCTGTTCACAATTCTGCCTCAGAAAATCAAGTACCTTGATTCAGCTTAGCTAAGGATGTAAAGCACCCATCCCTTCACCAGTGCCCATTTCAAAGAAAACTATAAAACACTACTTCAAGAAATCAAAGAGGGGAAGGGTTTGGTGGCCTGGGGGAGGGCGACTATCTCCACCTAGGAAGGAACTATTCTTCCCAGGTAACACTGAGATCCAGCCATGAAGTTCTTTATGCCATATCGCATAATAAACATGCAAGAATATACTAAGGATTTCCCAGTCAGTACAAACATCAAATAGAACCCCCCACCCCCACTCAGCCCCAGATAGAACCACATTTGGGGACTTGGCTATCAGACTACCATAGCATCATGGGGGAAACAATTCAGATACCCACCATGTGGAGTGGATGAAGAAAAGGGCCCTGAAGCCTCAATGAGGATACACACATAATTCAGAGATGAAATGGTGAGGATGTTTAATGAGTTCAAAGAAACAGTGGAATGAATATCCAATAAAATACAGGAGGGTATGAAAGAAATGTCAGAATGGACAGCCAATAAAATACAGCAGGAAATTAAAAAAAGCGTGGTATTGGAATAAAAACAGACCTGTGGACCTATGGAATAGAATTAAATATCCTGACACCCAACCTCAAACACACGATCATTTAATTTTTGATCACTTGATCACTTGACTTCCGGGAGATCATCGATTACTTGAGCGGGCACCAGTAACATCACCATATGTCCTGTCACTTGTGAGATAGCCCAAGGGCATCTGCCCACTCCAGGAACATAAAGAGCCTCAAACCATTCCATCAAGCCATGGGAATGAGGTCTATAATTGTTACTGGTATTTGGCATATCAAATACGACACGGGTAGTTTGCCAGGCTTTGCCGTGCGGGGGGTGGGATAATCTTGTAGTCAATCTTTGATAAAGGTGCAAAGAGTCCAAAATGGAGTAAGGAAAGCCTCTTCAACAAGTGGTGTTAGGAAAACTCGGCAGCGACATGTTAAAAAAATGAATTTGGACCTGTGTCTAACACCATGCACAAAAATCAGATCAAAATGGATTTAAAGATCTCAATATCAGACTTGAATTCATAAAAGTACATTGAAGAAAATGTAGGAAAAACCCTCCACGACATTGAAGCTAAAGGCATCTTCAAAGGTGAAACATCACTAACAAAGCAACTAGAAGATAAACATATGGACTACATGAAACTAAAAAGCTTCTGCACCTCAAAAGAAACAGTGACTAAGATACAAAAGCAGAACAAAGAATGGGAAAGAATATTCACCCAATACCCATCTGATAAGGGGTTAATATCCAGGATATATCAGGCACTGGTAGAACTTTACAAGAAGAAAACAAACAACCCCATCAAAAAATGGGGAAAATAAATGAACAGAAACTTTGACAAGGAAGAAATTAGAATGGCCAAAAAACATATGAAAAAATGCTCATCATCACTAGTCATCAGAGAGATGCAAATCAAAACAACAATGAGATACTACTTTTACACCACAGAGACTGGCACATATTCAAAAGAGCAAGAACAACAAGTGCTGGCGTGGATGTGGGGAAAAGGGGACACTCATCCATTGTTGGTGGGAATGCCGGCTGGTACAGCCTTTCTGGAAAACAATATGGACATCCTTCAAAGACTAGAAATTGAACTTCCATTTGACCCAGCCATACCACTCCTGGGAATCTACTCTGGGAAGCCAAAAATACGCAGTGGAAACACCATCCCTACTTTTATGTTCATAGCAGCATTATTCACAATAGCCAGAATCTGGAAACAACCAGAGTGCCCTAGAATCGATGACTGGATAAAGAAGCTTGGTGCATCTACACAATGGAATACTATGCAGCTGATAGGAAAAATGAAGTTATAAAATTTGCCTATAAATGGATGGACATGGAGAAGATTATGTTGAGTGAAATTAGCCAGAAGGAGAGAGACAGATACAGAATGACTGCATTTACTTGCATGACATAGATATATATGTGCATATTGTGATGACAATATCTAAGGTCAAGTGAAACATGACCTTGTATCAGGAGGTCTTGTCAAGGGTGGAAATTGTCGCAAATGTGTGGGAGCCAGACGCTGGGTAGGACAGAGAATGGAACAGTGTGCTGACAATTGTTGAGGGTACTAGTGCCAACCTAGAACTGAGCATTAAATACAGGCAAAAGGATACACATGATAACCCTTTAATGTATGTTCTGTAGTCCATAGTCTGGAGGGGAAGAAAGGGGAGAGAGAGAGAAAGGGAAAGAAATGGGGGAACCTGCCATGGAAAGAGGGCTGTGGGAGGGGGGGAGGGAACCGGGTAGTTGGTGGTGGGAGATGGGCACTGGTAGAGGGTGGGTGCTGGAACACTGTATGACCAAAACTCAAATATGAACTTTTTAATTGTATATCTTTTTTTTTTTTAATTTTATTTTATTCTTCCCCCCCAATATCATTACACCATTTTTAGACATACAATTGAAAGATGCTCATGTAGAGTTTTGGTTCTACAGTGTTCCAACACCCATCCCTCCACCCAAACCCATCTCCCATCACCAATGTCCCCACCTCCCTCCCCCCCCCACACCTCAACTACTTGGCGGGTTCTGTATGTAATCTCTCTCTTCTCTATCTCTCCCTCCCACCAAACCCCCTGCACATCGTGGAATGCAGTGCATCAAGAGACATCACTGTTTCCACTATTCTAATGGACCTGTGCTCGAACTAGTTTTGCTCTGTTAATCTGGTCATAAGGCAGTTTCCCAACGTCCGGACAGCGAAAATGGTGGCTAGTGTGATGGGCAAGTCTCATCCGGCTGCTTCCGGGACCCCCAGAGGTGATGGGCCCACTCCCAAAACCCATCTGACCCTCCCGGGGGCATAGTCAGCTTGGCCTGGGGTGAGCTGAGTTCCAGCCTCCCCAGCCGCTTGTGAGGCTCTTCATGCTATGGCTGGTGGCCCCAGGGCAGCTCCTGGGCGGGGCCACCAGGCTTGATAAAATGGAGGGGTGATGGGGCTGACCCCCTGACTCCATCTGATGAATTCTCAGTGATTCCCTCTTCTGGGAGCCCCTACCTGGGTTCGAACTGGTTTTTCTCTGTTAATCTGGTCGTGAGACCTTGTATATCTTTGTAATTGTATATCTCACAGTGGTATAATAAAATACTTAAAAAAAAGAAATAAGAAAACTACAAACAGAAGTGTCATCAATAATATCAGGCACTGGTAGAACTTTACAAGAAGAAAACACCAATCCCATCAAAAATTGGGGAGAAGTAATGAACAGAAACTCCCAAAAAGAAGAAATTGAATGACCAAAAGGCATATGAAATATGCTCATCATCACTAATCAACAGGGAGATGCACATCAAAACAACAATGAGATTTCATCTCACATTACAGAGAATGGCACCTATCCGAAAGAGCAAGAACAACAAGTGCTGGCATGGTTGTGGGGAGAAAGGGACTCTCATTCATAGTTGGTGGGAATGTCGACTAGTATAGTCTTTTTTGGAAAACAATATGGACATTCCTCCAAAACTAGAAATTGAGCTCCCATTTGACCAAACCATACCACTCCTGGGAATATACCCTGGGAAGCTAAAAACACACAGCAGAAACACCATCTGTACTTCTATGTTCATAGAAGCTCTATTCACAGTAGTCAGAATCTGAAAACCACCTGACTGCCCGAGAACAGACAACTGGATAAAGAAACTTTGATACATCTACACAATGGAATACTATTGCAGCTGTTAGGAAAAATGAAGTTATGAAAGTTGCCTTTAAATGGATGGACATGGAGAGGATCATGCTGAGTGAAATTAGCTAGAGGGAAAAGGACAGATATAGAATAACTGCATTTATTTGTGGGATATAAAAAAATACTATGATACCAATATCCAAGGCCAGGCAAAACAAGGATCAGGAGGCCTTGTCAGTGGGTAGAATCTACTGCAAATGTGTGGGAGTCAGAGGTTAAGTAAGACAGAGAAAGGAACAGTGTACTAATAATTGTTGAAATGATAATGCAAGCCTAGAGCTGAGCATTGAATGTAGGCAAATGTATATACATGATAACTTACAAATGTATGTATTGCAAGCCAAAATGTATAAGAGAAGGAAGAGAGGGAGAGAGGAGAGAGAGAGGAGAAAGAGAGAGAAGAGGCAAAAGTGTTTGCCATAGGGGCAGGCTGGGGGAGGTGTGAGGGCATCAGGGAACATTGGTGGTGGGAAATGGGCACTGGTGGAGGGATGGGTGCTGGAACACTGTATGACCGAAACCCCAACATGAACATCTTTGTAATTGTATATCTCATGATGTTATGATAAAAAATTAAGAAAAAAGACGTGGTCATAAAAATCAGTAGATGTTGGGGCCGGAGCGATAGCCCAGCGGGTAGAGCGCTTGCCTTGCATGCGGCCGGCCAATGCCAGCCCGGGTTCGATCCCCCGGCATCCCATATGGTCCCCTGAGCACCGCCAGGAGTAATTTCTGAGTGCAGAGCCCGGAGAAACCCCTGAGCATTGCAGGGTGTGACCCAAAAAAGCAAAAAAAAAAAAAAATCAGTAGATGAAATACTGCCCTCAGCAGTAAAATGCAAACAACTGAAGACAGAATAAGTAAATTTGAAGATGAGCTGCAGAAAGCACTCAGGCAACACAGAAGATGGAAAAGGATCTCAAAATAGCTCAACAGCAGGCAAGAGAACATTGGTATGAATTCAAGAGAAACAACATAAGATTCTTTGGAGTTACAGAGGGACAGGATGGCAACTCTAATGAGGTAGGAAAAATTAAAGATATTATTGTTGAAAAGTTCCCAGAGCTGATGGATGCAGTTATGTAGATGTGAAGAAGCCCAAAGGATACCAGTTAAAAGAGGCCCTAACTAGCAAAAAGATTCCAAGACATATGAATGCCATAGATAGAGACACAATACTATAAGAGGCAATATCAAAGAGGAAACTTCATACAAAGGAGCATCCCTTAGATTTACAGCACTTATCAGATGAAACCCTCCAAGCTTGAAGACAGTGGTGGGATATAGTGAAAAAGCTAAATGAAATGAATGCCTCACCAAGAACACTTTACCTGGATAGACTCTTATTCAGATGTGAAGGAACAATACACAACTTATGGATAGACAACAGCTGAGGACTTCACAGACTCAAAACCAAATTAAAAGAAAGACTTAAGGGGCTACTGTAAGTCAAGATAAACCCCAAAGCACAACAGTCTTATACAGAAACACAGTATAATCCCACCCCACAGACAATATACTCTCTCAATGTCAAATATCTAAACACACCAATTAAGAGACACTGAGTGTCAAAATGGATTAAAACACTGAATTCAACATTTTTCTGCCTACAAGAAGTGCATTTGAACAATCAGAGCAAACAAGACTCAAAGTTAAAAGCTGGAAAAATTTTCATGCAAAATACTTCTCCAAAAGGCCAGGGTGGCTATACTAGTATCTGACAACATAGACTTCAGGCTGAAAAAAGGTTAGGAAGGTCAGTCAAGTTCATTTATTAATAATCAATGGTTATGTATACCAAGAAGAAATTATACTCCTAAACATATATGCACCCAATGAGGGGCCATCAAAATACTTAAAACAACTACTAATGGACTTCAAGGAGGACATTGATAGCAATAAAATTGTAGTTGGGGGACTTCAACCCCACCTTGTCACCTGTTGATAGATCAAAGAGACTAAAAATCAGCAAGAAAATACTATCTTTGAAGGAGGAAGTGGAAGAGGACAGGTAGATATACAGGACTTTTCATCTCCATAAAGCTGAACGTAGTTTTCTCCAGTGCACATGAAATATTCTCCAAGATAGACCACATGCTGGGGCACAAAACATATCTCAGTAAAATAAGGTAGAAATTATACCAACTATCCTTTCAGACCATGATGCACTGAAAATAGAAGTTAGTCACTCACAGAAATGGAGATAAAATAAAATACCTGGAAATTACACAGCTCACTGCTTAACAATGAGTCATAGAAGAAGTCAAAGAAGAAATAAAAAAGATTCCTGGAAACAAATGAAAGTGAGGACATGAGCTACCAGAAATTGTGGGACATAGCTAAAGCAGTGTATGAAGAAAGTTTATAGCTCTGTAAGTGTTCATCAGGAAAGAAGAGAGGACCTCACATAAATACTGCGACTTCACAGCTTAAGATCTTAGAAAATGACCAAATAAAGGGGGCTTGATTCAGGAAGGAGGAAGGGAATAATAAACTTCAGAGCAGAAATCAGAGTCGAAATTCCAAAAAGCAGTCCAAAATAGCAATGAAACTGAGAGCTGGTTGTTTGAAAAAAAAATAAGATCAACAGATAACTAGCAAGTCTCACAAAGAGGAAGAACTCTAATAAACTGAATCAGAACTGAAAAGATTGACATCACAACAGAAGCCACAGAAACTCAAAGAATCATCAGAGATTACTTTGAGAGTTTGTATGCTAATGAAACAAGAGAATCTTAAATGGATAAAGTCCTGGATTTTTATAAGTTCCCAATGATGAAACAAGAAGACTTGACATACTGAACAGGCCTATCACTATTAAGGAAATAGAAATATGGATAAGAAGTCTTCCCCAAACAAAAGCCCAGGTACAGATGAATTCATTAGCAAATTCTTCCAAACCTTTAAAGAGGACCTATTGCCAGTCCTTTTCAAACTTTTACAGGAAATTGAAGACCTCAACATCTGATCTGAATCCATAAGTTATGTTGAAGAAAATGTAGGCAACACCCTCCATGACATTGAGGCTAAAGGCATCTTCAAAGATGAAACACCATGGACTAAGCAAGTGAAAGCAAAGATAACAAATGGTACTACATGAAACAAAGGCGTTTCTGTACCTAAAAAGAAATAGTAACCAAGATACAAAGATAGCCCACAGATTGGGAAAGACTATTTACTCAATACCCATCTGATAAAGGGTAAATATCCAAGATATATAAAGCACTGGCATAACTTTACAGGAAAAAAAATCTAACCCTTTCAAGAAATGGGGAGAAGAAATGAACAGAAACTTCCTCAAAGAAGAAGTACAAATGGCCAAAAAGCATATGAAAAATACTATTCATCACTAATCATCAGGGAGATGAAAATCGAAACAACAACGAACTATTGTCTCACAACACAGAGATTGGCACACATCTAAAAGAACAAGAACAAGCAGTGCTGGTGTGGATGCAGGGAGAAAAGGGACACACATTCATTGCTGGTGGGAATGCCAATTGGTCCAACATTTTTGGAAAGCAATATGGTAATTTCTTTAAGAACTAAATATTGAGCTCCTATTTCACCAAGCAATACTACATCTGATTATGTACCCTGGGGCCCAAAAACACACAGCAGAAACATCATCTGTACTTCTATGTTCACTGCAGCACTATTCACAATAGCCAGAATCTGAAAATAGCCTGAGTGCTCAAAAACAAATAACGGCATAAAGAAACTGTGGTACATCTATACAATGGAAGACTATGCAGCTTTCAGCAAAAAGTAAAGTTATGAAATTTCTCTATAAATGAATAGACATGGAGAGAGTCATGCTGAGTGAGATTAGTCAGAAGGAGAAGGACAGATATAGAATGACTGCATTCATTTGTGGGGTTTAAAGAAAAATGGTATGAGACTAATACCCAAGACTAGAAAAAACAGGGGGCCAGGAGGACTTGTCAAGAGTTGGAATCTACAAGTGTGTGTGGGACAGAGACTAGTTATGATAGAGAAGGGACCAGTTTACCAATAATAGTTGGAAATTGTAATGCTAGACTAGAACTGAGTATTGAAAGTAGGTCAAGGAATATACATGATAGCCTTTCAGTATCTTGTATTGAAAACCAGAAAGTGAAAAAGGAGAGGGAGGGATGGATGGAGGAAGAGAGTGAGAGTGACAGAGAGAGTGAGTGAGAGAAAGTAAAAGAGAGCCAGTGAGCGAGAGAGAGAGAGCCTGCCATAGAGGCAGGTTGTGGGGGAGATGGTGCACAGTGGTGTTAGCAAATGAGCACTGGTGGAAGGATGGGTGTTGGAACTGAGAGCCAATCATGAACAGCTTTGTAATGGCCCAACACATGGTGATGCAGTAAAATAAAAATTTATAAAAAGATGATATCATGATACTATTATGACTTTGCACTTTGCAATGAAGAAACCAAGGCATAAAAATGTTAAATAGCATATGAACAGTTGGGAAATCACATTTAATTGAAAATCACTGATAAAACAGTGTTTCAGCTTCATTCAGGGAGCTTTTGGGAGTATTGATAAATCTTTATCCATTTGGGGTAAATTTGATCTTTGGAAACTATGTACAAGTCTCTTGGAGTTAAGTCTAACAAGTGAGGTGGGTCATCAGAAATTGGATTGTTCTAATTTCACATCTAAGTATAGTATGATTAGAGAGTGATGTGTGAACTTAGATTCCCTCTATAGTTTAAAACACTGCCATAAAGAAATTTCAGGAAAAATTTTGGCATTTCAAATATGACCAAATAAGTACAATCCAATGGTTCCTAAATTTATTTGGCCTACAGTATCCATTTCAGAGAAAAGTTACTCAACACTACTGAAAATATTATTTCTCTAAGCAATCAAGCAGAAAATACCGCCCCCCCATTGTATTCAAGGCTGCTACTCTACTACTCCTCACCCTTCCGCTTTCATGTTCCAGTGCCCTCCTGGGCACTGTCCACTTTGGGAAACACTGACTAAGTCTTTCTGAGGTAATAATTTGAAGGATATTTTCAGGAAGACTGCATAAAGTTTTATTTTTTTCTTACTCATGCCTATACACATTTTCACATGCATTGACAAGTATTAACATGACTTGATGAGCATGTTAAATCATAAAACATTTTTGTAGTTTTAGAAGTCATATTTTCCAAAAGTAATTTATTATTTCAATAGCTAGTTAAGCAGATTCCTTGACAAATACCCCATTTATCAAGATGTCCTGAATTGCTCTGTATTGAATTCTCTTTGACTCCTTTATTCATATTACTTGTGACTTTCTCATTAGTAAATAGAGAAAAATGATCTTCTACATGCTTCCTGCTTTCTTCCCTTTCATATTTATGAGTATGAGAAAAAGCTAAAAGCAAATGCTGAACGAGTGAACATTAATAGACTCACATATCAACCTGTGTAAGAAATGTATTTTTATGAAAATTGAAGTTACATGCTTTGAAGCACAGTACATTGAGGATAATGAAGCCTAAAGCAAAGTATGAGATCAGTAATTTATAAAATAAGGATACACTATCCCCAGAAGTAAAAAAGGCCAGAGGGGTAGTATATTGAAGCCAAGAAGAATTTGAATTCTTTCCTTCAGGTTAAAATTTCATACTCAGAAAGTTTTGTGGTTGCCACGTGGCAGTGTGTGAAACCTGCTTATACAGGCTCACTGGGTCTTTTGTTAAATTTTCAGAAATTTTGTGAAATAGTTGATGTCATGTATATAGTCAGGGGATTAAACATTGTTTTTACTGGTTTTTAGCATTGTTTTTACTAGAGGAGAGAGTTCCGACCTCTGTCAACAACCAAGAGTCAGGGACGCTGTCTCATTGGCCAAGGCACCGAAAATCAGATGGGCTGGACATGTAATGCGATTTGGGACGACCAAATTGGACTAGAGCAATTAGCAACTGGATCCCACGGGACGTCAAAAGATCACGTGGCCACGTGAAAGAATCAGAATTCTTTACAAAGAATCAGAATTCTTTGTAAAGACCCTGAACGAACGGTTTGAGGCTTTTCATATTCCTGGAGCAAGCAGATGCCATTGGGCTACACTGGTACGTGATAGGGACAAATGGAAATGTTACTGGCGCCCGCTCAAGCAAATCGACGAATAACAGGATGTCAAGTGATCAAGTGATCATGTATATAGTTTGAAATCAGCCATAAAAAGAAGCATTTATCCCCACAATTATTGGCAAATGCAATAAATTTATCCTTTCCTTCCTTGAGTGTTCATTGTTCAATATTACTAGAATTCTGCTAGTTGTCTAAATTTTACTTGTTTTATTTTCTATCTGAAGACATTGAAGTCAATTGTCATTTTAGCATAATTCTCAGTTATATGATTCATGGTGCTACTTAGGACCCTTGAAACAAGTGAACACTATTGTGAACAAGTCACTGAGATAGTCTGGAATTCTTATGTTCAGTAGATGTGAAATGCCACTTTCTATCTTCAGCCTAAGGAAGATACAAGGGCTCTGAAGGATGAACATAAAGAAACTGATTGTAAAGTAATGATGCTGGCTTGCACAATCCAAAGACCAAGGAACCTCATTACTTGATCTTTATACCTCATGTAATGTGTGACTGATTCACTGAGAATTATTTAATCCATAGATTTTATCTGCTTTTGATTGAATTTTTCTCCTACTGTCCTATTTGAGTGATGCCGCTGCCACCCCAGATGTGGTTGGCTCTCCCTTTTGAGCTAGCTTCCAGTCTTTCTTTTTAAAAAAATTAATCAATCAAGTATTTTTTGCTTTCTGGGTCACACCCGGCAATGTTCAGAGGTTACTCCTGGCTCTGCACTCAGGAATTACTCTTGGCAGTGCTTGGGGGCCCATATGGGATGCCAGGAATCAAACCTGGGTAGGCTGTGTGCAAGGGAAACGCCCTACCTCCTGGACTGTTGCTCTGACTTCAACTTCAGGCTTTCTTTGCAGGCAAAGCAAGGAAACTTATTTTCGTGGCATAGCTCATTTTCTTTTGAAGTTACTGTTGCCTGAAAAGAATTTTATTTATCAGAACTGACTTTGAATAACTTGGAGGCAAATTTTGGAAGTCACCCTCATCAACAGATAAACATTTACTATGACCAAAGATATTTTAAAAATGTAATGGGTGGAGAGTGGGCTGGAAGCAAAGCCATACAGACACAAGCATTATGTGTGTGTATATAATTTCACACGATCTCTTTGGAAGATAATTTTCAAATACTTGTCAATTACAAATGAATTTAACCTTTGACCCACCAATTAACCTTTTTTTGAATTTGTTCAATAGCCCCATTCATTAAAAAAAACAGAAAGAATCTTGTATAGAATATTTACAGCAAAATGAAAAGATTAGAGGAAACATAAATATCCAACAATGGGAGACAAGTAATTAAGGAATCCATAAATTAGAATGCTTTTCTATTAGGAAGAGGCAGAGCTATGGGCACTGGAAAGGAATGACCTCCAAGATATTTTGTGAAAAAGTAGCTATTGAGAGGATATTACTACCTACCCTTATTAAAAAGGGAATATAAGATTATGTAGGCTTATAAGCTTCTACATGTCTGCCTCTATTTCTGTAGAGAACTCTTCATTTCACATCTGCTAGGATTTTAAAGAAATAAGTAAGTATCAAACTATTTCTAGGGATTTAAACTAGAAGTCAAAGGACAAGGAGATATTTTTTCTTAAAGTATTTGAATTTTATGAGCTCCCATTTGATCCAGCAATAGCACCTCTGCAAATATACCCAAGAGACCAAAGAACACATAGCAAAAACACTATCTGTACTTCTTTATTCATCTCTGTGCTGTTCACAATAGCTAGATTCTGGAAACTAAATGCCTGAGAACAGAGGACTGGCTAAAGAAACTGTGGTACATCTACACTATGGAATACTATGCAGCTGTCAGAAAAGAGAAATTATGAAATTTACCTGCAAATGGATGGACATGGAGACTGTCATGCTGAGTGAAATTAGAAGGAAAAGGACAGATATAGAATGACTGCATTCATTAATAGGAATAAATAGATACCAAGTTTTACTAAGTGTGGGAAATGGTAACAGCAGACTAAAACTCACCATTGAATATATGTTGGGGATGCCACTGGGGTCCACAACAGTGCCGTGAAGCAAGTTCTCTTCTACCTTGAAGCCGGGCGGGGAATGGATGAAGACTCAGGAATCCGATGCAGTTTTAAAAGGCTTTACTTATCACAGGTTCAGGCATACAAGTAGGCAGTAGAAAAAACCCTATGCTTAGGATTCCCTGCTGAAATCCCAGCCACGTGTAGGCCAAGATGGCAGCCACCACGTGTTAAGGCCCTGTAAAGAGGAGACAAAGACAAGATTCCCAGGAAGGGTGTGAGCTCACAAAGAGAGAGCTGAAAAAAGAGAGCCCGAGAGAGGAAGCAGGCTAGTTTTTATACCCCCTGCAACTCAGACCTCCCTCCCACTCTTATGGAAAACAGGGAGGGTCAAATGCCCTCAGGTAATTTCTCCCAGCACCTCACCTAGGCCCTTTTATCTGCCTGGAAAAGCCTTTATAGGGTAGAGAAGGGGGTTTCCGAGATGGCTTGTCTCTGTACCAAAGTCTAATACTAGTACCAGTTAAATATTTCTCCAAGCCTTCACAAGTCTCGTCTACTTCACAGTAGTTTTGTATTTTAGTTGCCTTTGCATTATCAGGGAACCATGCTTGCTTGCTTGGAGGCAAACAGAATTTCTCTCTGGTCTAATTATTTAGGGATCCAACGTAGCCTGGCAAATATGCTGGTAAGATCTAGCTAGTCCCATGATGATTGTGGTAGCATGAGAGAATATTTATACCAGCTAGTACAGAATACATGGTCAGATAAGCTGCCACATTTAGACTACCCCCTTATCTACGAAGTGATTTGTAGGCGGCAATTCAGAGCAGATACAGAGGCTCTTAGAGGAGTCCTGCAACAAATAAACACAAAGAGACTTAAGTGATAAACTCTAAATATCTGCAGGGCTAGCCGCAATGTGTAAAAGAAGAGGGAGAGAGATGCAGAGACAGAGAGAGATAGAGAGAGAAAGAGAGGGAAACAGGGCTACCTGCTATTGAGGCAGCCTGGGGGGTGGGTGGGTTGGGGTAGGGTACATTGGTGGTGGAAATGGGGCACTGGTGGAGGGATGGGTGCTGGAATACTGTATTACCAAGAACCAATTATGAACACCTTTGTAATTGTATGTCTCATAGTTGCATAATAAAAAATTTAAAAAAAGTATTTGAATTTTAAGCATTTAATAAATAAATGGAAAAATTTATCAGGTCTATGGTGGTTATCAAGCATTTTTGTTTGTTTTGGGCCACACCCAGTAAAGCTCAGAGTTTACCCCTGGCTGTGTTCTCAGGGACCACTTGTGGCAGGGCCTGGGGGGACCATATGGGATCCTGAGGATTGAACCTGAGTCAACTGTGTACAAGCAAGTGCCTCACCTACTGTATTATACCTTCGATTCAGCAATTCTTAAATTTTAGACAATAGCATATCACCATTTGAATAAATAACAAGAGTGCTGCAAATAGAGATTTACCACTTAAGGGACCTAAGAAGTATATGTTGCTTGGATATACATATACATACACATATATGTATATGTTTGGATATGTTTGTCAAAGAAATGTTTTCATTCACATATATATATATATATATATATATATATATATATATATATATTTGATTTTTGGGTCATACCTAGCAATGTTCTGACTCTGCAGTCAAGAATCAAGAATCACTCCTGGCATTGCTCAGGGGACTATATGGGATGCTGGAGATCGAACCCGGGTTGGCCGCTTACATGGCAAATGCCCTACCCGCTGGACTATAGGTATTTGAAATTGGGAAGTATTAAAGGAATAATCTGTAATCCTTGAACCTTCAGGCAAATATTCACATATGAACACAGAATGGTACACAATTCTCAGTTGCAAGCAGTGTAAATCAACTCTAGCTTACTTGGAGATGGTTCTGCCGCCGAGCGTGTGGGGGGCCACTCTCCCCGTCGAACAGCTGAAAGCGTGTCGCTCACGGAGACTACGACGGCCCTCACCTAGAACCCACTGGACGAGGACTTCTCCCACGGTTGCAGGAGTCACCTTGAAAGTCATCTCTGGTCCCTGGTAGAGCCATGGCTCGTGGGACCCAAGAAGCACCTGAAGCGTGTGGCAGCTCCAAAGCATTGGATGCTGGATAAACTGACAGGGGTGTTTGCTTCTCGTCCATCCACTGGGCCCCACAAACTCAGGGAGTGTCTTCCACTCATCATTTTCCTGAGGTACAGGCTGAAGTATGCTTTAACAGGAGATGAGGTGAAGAAGATCTGCATGCAGCATTTCATTAAGATAGATGGCAAAGTCTGTACCGATGTAACCTACCCTGCAGGCTTTATGGATGTCATCAGCATTGATAAAACGGGGAGAATTTCCGTCTGGTCTATGACACCAAGGGACGCTTTGCTGTTCATCGCATTACGCCTCAGGAGGCCAAGTATAAGTTATGCAAAAGTGAGAAAGATCTTTGTGGGCACCAAAGGAATCCCTCACTTGGTGACGCATGATGCTCTGCACCATTCGCTATCCTGACGCCCTCATCAAGGTGAGCGACACCATTCAGATTGATCTGGAGACCGGCAAGATTATTGATTTCATCAAGTTTGACACTGGAAACCTGTGCATGGTGACCGGTGGTGCTAACCTGGGAAGAATTGGTGTGATCACCAACAGGGAGAGACATCCCCGTTCTTTTGATGTTGTCCATGTGAAAGATGCCAATGGCAATAGCTTTGCCACCCGCCTCTCCAATATTTCTGTGATTGGCAAGGGCAACAAACCATGGATTTCTCTTCCCCGAGGAAAAGGGAATCCGCCTCACCATTGCTGAAGAGAGAGACAAAAGACTGGCTGCCAAACAGAGCAGTGGCTGAAATGTTTTCTAAGTGATATGTTGATGGTTGGAAGGGTTTTGTTACTTAAATAAAGTTAATACTGTTTAAAAAAAATCAACTCTAGCTTACTTTAGCAGATTAAGAGCTAAGGCAGAGGATGTTGGATTGCTCAGAATTCTGGGAGAAGACCCTTTGTGGGGCCAGAAATTGTACCCAGGTCAACTGTGTTCAATACAAGACCCCTACCCACTGTACTATTTCTCCAACCCTGTCAAGAAATTCGTAAATGTTTTTAGGGCTGTGAACTGTGACAGTACTACCGCTTAAATGAATAACACTAAGCAGCCATGAGGTAATGCCTCATCCTTATAAACTCAGTAGTGTTTCCCAAAATGGGTAGTACTGCCTCCTGGGGGGTACAATATTAGCTCTGGTACAGTTGGAGGGTGTTTTCTGTTTGTTTGCTTTAAGAAGGCAGATTTCCAGGAGGCATACTAAATGACTTTTTAATTCTTTTCTGAAAAGGGGAATATGCCAAATACATCCGAGAACTCCTGCTAGATGCAAGCACCACTATACTACTGAATTGAAGAGTTCCTGGTTCAGATCATTAGCAAACTCACCCTGGACCCTAGGCGAAAGCTACAGATGCATACTCTTTAGTTCTATCCTTTCAGTCTTATTTCTAACAGAGAACTGTGCTCCTTTATTTCTGGAAGGTCATATACCTATGCATTTAATGCTCATAACAGAGCATCATAAGAATGAAGGGGCAAGGTTGGAGGAATAGTACAGCAGGTAGGGTACTTGCCTTGCATGCAATTAAACCTGATTAGATCTCAGCATTCCATATGGTTCCCGGAATATCACTAGGACTATTCTTGAGTGCAGAGCCAAGAGAAATCCCTAAGCACAAAAAAATAAATAAATAAATAAATAAATAAAGGGGCCGGAGAGATGGCCCAGTGGGTAGGGCATTTGCCTTGCACGCGGCTGGCCTGTGCCAGCTGGGTTTGATCCTCAGCATCCCATATGATCCTCCAAGCACCGCCAGGAGTAATTTCTGAGTGCAGAGCCAGGAGTAACCCCTGAGCATCGCTGGGTGTTACCCAAAAAGCAAAAAAAAAAAAAAAGAGTGAAGGGGAAGATGGATACTGTGGAATATTTATTTATTTATTTGGCTTTTTTTTTTTTTTTGGATCACACCCGGCGATGCTTAGGGGGTTACTCCTGACTCTGCACTCAGGGAATTACTCCTTTGCGGTGCTCGGGGATCATATGGGATGCCGGGGATCGAACCCTGGCCAGCACAGGCCGGCTGCATGCAAGGCAACGCCTACCCACTGGGCCATCGCTCCGACCCGACTGTGGAATATTTAATAGCATGATTCACAAATAGTTATTCAATGCTGAGCTCAAACTTGAACGGGCAAGAGGTAAGAGATACCTTTCTTTGGATTTTTTAAAGATTAAAAGATATTTATTTTGATTCTTGGGTGCTGGGATACTGATCCTGGGCCTCTTACAAGATAGCATTTCTCTAGCCTCCCTCTGGATCTTGATGGGAAGTTATTAGATTTGAATTTGTTTTATTTAAATGATTATTAATGTCCCTAATAATATTTTTTGCTGAAATGTTCAAAGATGTAGCATATGAAAATATATTTGAGAACTATATTATGGTTTTTGTTAAGTTGCTGGGCATACATTCACATATAGGCATTTTAGTTTGTTGGGAGTTGGTGTAAGGGTCATACTGTTGGAGTTCTCCTGCTGGAATCAATATTTTTTGCTATTTGTACCATATTTTTGTGTTTAGGTTAGAATTTTCCCAGACTTGAGCAAGTGAATTTTCTTTTTATTTGGACATTGAAACTCATCAGAAAGTTCCCCCTGCAAAAGATAAGGAGAGGGGTAGAGAAACTCAAATAGTCAAATTCCTTGACCTGGGAAAGTTGCCTTTTTTGGGTAGCAGTGAACTGACAAGCAATGAACTGACATCTTCTGGAACATGATAAACAGCCCAAGGATATTCTAGTTGATGGCAGACACCAAGACATACAGCTATGAACATGTTTGATAAGCATTTGCATTTGTACTTTTCCTAAAGAAAATTATTGCTGGGAAATTTAAAAAAATTGATAGTTTTCATTTTTTTTTTAATGTGAAAGGTTTTTTTCCTCCTGACTGAAAGCCCATGTAAAATGAGAATGATAAGAATATCGGATCCCTAGTAGAAACTTCAGTCTTTTCTGATACTGATCATTTTAGTTACAGAGACTAATTGAATGGTGCCTAAAGGCTAGGTGTAGATCTACCAATTGGAAGACGGCTTTAAACAAGGTAGTCTGCATCTAAAAGAGATTAAAGAGAAAAGGTGTAATTGTTTTAAACTTAGAGGCACATTGGTTTGTTTAGTTTCAAGAGGCTATTATTTTAATCTATATAGGAGAAATAAAAATTCCTATAAAGAGGACCTGGGGATAACAGTATTTAGTGCTTGCCTTGAAGGCACTAGGTTGCAAATTTGATGGCCAACACTACTCCACACCCTCTGGTTTCTGTCTGTGCTGCCCCATGATATATCACTATCACTATCACTATCACTATCACTATCACTATCACTATCACTATCTTCCCATTGATCATCTATTTGCTAGAGCGGGCACCAGTAATATCTCCATATGTCCTGTCTCATGCTAGTAGAACCCAAAGGCATCCGCTTGCTCCAGGAACATAAAGAGCCTCAAACCATTATATTAGGTCATGGGAATGACCTAATATAAATGTTACTGGTATTTGGCATATCAAATACGACACGAGCAGCTTGCCAGGCTTGCCATGCAGGTGGCATACTCTTGTAGTCACCTCTAAATAAAGCATTTATTGATGAACTGCGTGGCCGCTATCGGCGCGCAAGCTGGGCTGTAATAGTCTGGACTGCTGGGTGCAATTGTGACGAAAGGGGAAGTCCGAATGTGAGAAATGGCAGCCCCCATGGAGTAGGGGGCTTGTCTGGCTTGTTAGGAGGCTCTGCTGGAGTGGCAGGTCAGTGCTAGAACCCGCCATGCCTCCCGGCGCCTCATGAGTGGCTGGGCACAGGGAGAGCCAGTAGCAGCTCTGCCCCCATGTCTGAGGAGTCTCTGGTTCAGCATACCTGGGCCGGATTGAAAAAATAAAAACTGCTGCAGGGTGAGTGTCGGTGATCCGGCTGTGATAGTCTGGTCTGCTGGGTGGAGTTGTGATGAGAGGGAAGTCCGATGTGGGAAATGGCGGCCCCATGGAAGCCATGCTACATAAGTGCAAGATTTTAATTTTTTGTAAATAATGCCTCTAACAGATTCCCATGGGGGCCATGCCACATAAGTGCATGATTTCTGGTACCTCTACAACCACATGTAGAGCATTGCAGTCAAAGCATGTGGGGACCACGTTTGCTTATGACCCTGTTCATCAAAAGAAGGAAGGGAGCTTAAAAATTTAAACTCCATAAGAAAGAATGAACAAATTAAGGCAATACTTTTAATAATAAAACATGTGCTAGTCCTTTAAAAAATCTCCCGAAATGCTTAAAATAAGAATTAAAAAGTAAATCATATTTTCTACCAGCAAAAATACATTAAATTGTGTGGGAAATTGTTCCCCTAACTATAACTGCAAAGTTGGATAGTCCCTTGGGCAAAAACATCTTAGGTCTTAGAATATAAATGGATAGCAAAAATGTTCCTGGAAAGAGTAGAGAATAGAATAGTTTAGGGTTTTCTAGATGAAGAGGGCAAGTTGGGTAAAAATAAAATAGGAAACTGCAGTGCTATACTTTGAGGGTGCCTGCTGATTGGCTATGTGAAATATACCAGTCCCTGCTCTTAACTTACCCATTGAAGTTTGATGTGCTTACTAATTGTTCTTAACATCTCTGGCAACTTAATGACTGTGTGTTTATCTCCCTATGTTCATTCGTTTAATCCTCTGCAACTGACCACTGCTGGATGGAGGTCAAAGGTGCCAATCCAATTAGCTTTTAGCAAAATGGTTTGTTATTGAGAAAAGTGCCTTGAATCATTTTTGATGAGTTTGAAATTTAAGAGTTTATATTCTACTTTTAAAA
>JAJIBD010033486.1:0-26420 GCA_021461705.1 Cryptotis parvus | reverse complement strand
GCTCCTTTACATTGTACATCTCATGGGGCAGGGATAAATCCTCGAGGTTTCACAGACAAACCACTCTGTAAGTAGATGGATGAGGCACTCATACTAACTTATTTCCCCAAACAAACCTTCCTTCATGTGGTCATCGATACATATTTCCCGGTTCTATGGGCTGTTCCTATGACGCCTGAAAGAGCTAAATCTGTTTGTTCATTTTTACTCCAGTGCTTCTCCGGCAGATGGTATATTCCCCATACCATAAAAACAGATAATGGTCCTGCTTACACCAGCAAAACCTTCAAATCCTTTTGCAGGAACGGCAAATCAAACATATTACAGGATTTCCATATAATCCACAAGGACAAGGAATAGTTGAACGTGCCTACAGAACGCTTTAAAAACTCAGCTATTAAAGCAACGAAAAACAAGCATGCCTCCAATGGATTCTTTATCTCTAACATTACCCACCTTAAAACTTCCAAATATACCTCAAGGAGAGATCCCCTATACAAGGCGTCTGAACCTTACTTTCAAGAAGATACGCAAACTCAAAAAAACAGTCAATTCACCTATCTGGGTGAAAATTGATGATAAATGGATTGCAGGTCACCTCCTCATTCGGGAAGAGGTGCTATGCTTTCATTTCTACAGACGATAAACACTGCCAAGAAACTCTGGGTCCCTCCAGTGACTTGTTAAGACTAGAATTCCTCCAAGAATCAGAAAACAACTAATTCTTTCAATAGATAAAGATCCTTAAAATTTTAAATTGCAAGTTGCTATCTAAACTTCCTGGATTGGTTCAGTTTTTTTATAATGATCTGCTTTGGAGTCAGTGATCATGGTTCAAGCTCCAATATCTTAGCCTTACAGCCTAAATGATTTCTTTCTTACAAAAAAAAAAAAAGGGGTGGAAAAAAATGGGTGGACTCTGAGTATAGTGCTTTCAATGTCAAATATGTTTCCAGACTAATGTTAAAGTTTCCCTTTAATGTTTTGCTACAGGTATTTGCAGAAAAAGAACTTGGCTGCTGCAGATTTCTTCTATGTTGCTCGAGGTTTGGACTCTGAGCACCAGGGTCTAACATTACAAAAATGTTTGCTAAATCCCCAATGAAAAAATTGTTTTTCTCAATGAATTCTGTTTACAGGATGGGGATATTGCAATCCAGTAATAACTAGGCTGCTTACAGTGCTCAATACTCGAGACTCCCCTAAAAACAGTGCTCACTAAAAATTTAATAATTTGCAAAACTAATTTTTCCCAATGCTCTATTCACAGGAAAAGACACATCTCACCATCATTTTGCCGGCTTTATATTCATGAAGCGCGGCTGACTCGCTACCATTTATCTCCCTAAATGGATCAACATACTACAGCTGTAAGATATTGATCGAATCAAATGTAGTGTGGGTGGGTGCATGGTGGCCACCATTATGTTTGTGATTACCGTTGTGTCTATGTTATGTCTCAATTACTACCTTCTACTCAATTTCTGACCACTACAAACCCCTCTATTACATCCATCAGCTCCACTGCTGATCCACTAGGTTTTATCTATTTTAAAAATCATCAATTCTCATACTTATTTCCTGCTCCACCCATGTTGGAGCTTCTTGGTGTTCTTCTCTCCATCCCAGACTTGGATCCCTGCAAAGCTTTAAAATCTCTACTTGGATTAACCTCGAAAAGTGTTTTTGTCTCGCCCGTTTAAGCTACAAAGGTACAGTTACCGGTGCCAGTGTCCACTTGCTAAAGAAGCTCCTGCAAGACGCCCACACCGATGAAACTTCAGACACCTGCTCCAGCGCCAAGACTCCTGTTCCAGAGTTCAAGATATCACACCGATGTTCGGGTCACCTGTTCCAGCACTCAAGACTCCAGTTCCAGAATTCGAGATACTTGTTCCAGTGCTCCCTGAAACCTGATCCAGTGTTCCTGATAATAGCGCGAGTCCCTGATGGATTGCCCTCCCTGAGACTCATTCCCTGTCTTCACCAATGCTGCTGTTCCAGAATCAGTTCTTCAGTTCTTCGGACACCCTTGTTCGAGAGATATGACTTCATGGGAAATTTGACTCACTAATTTAGGACAATACAGGCTGTACTCTGTTAGTGACCAAACAGCCAGAGACATTTTACTATGAACTTTACTCGGTTCAAAATTAATTCGGACATTGGGACAACATATGATATTACCTTGTAATTGAATTGTTCCTTTTCTGTTTCTCTCCTCTGTATGTATTATTTAGAGTACTTGTATTTTTATATTTTTGTAAACAAAAAAGGGAGAGTTGTTGGAGTGACATGTTTAGCTAATCTGGGAGTTTTGTTGTTTTGCTCACTCCCAGCTTTAATCTTATTTAAGCCAATGTTCATTCCTAATGAGATCTCTCTTCTATGTAAACACTGCTAGAGGGTGTGGCACTTACAGAAGTCACCTTGATTGAATAACTTCTGACTTATACATCTACTAAGACTTCTATGTTTTCTGGATTGGGCACAGCTCCTCTTTTATACCCACTGCACCCAACGTGGGACAGTTAGAATTTACCAGGAGACTACCACCCTGGCTACGCTGAGACTAAAGGTAGACTATAGGAAGGATCATACTAGTTTGCTCTAAGCAGGCGAAAGTATGACCCTTTCAGTACATGAGAACAAGATACTCAGAATCACCCTGGTGCAGATAATAAGAAGGACCTTGTGGGTACCATCTAGATTACATGAAGCTCATGTAGTTAAGATGTCATTACTTTATATCAGCCCTCTCTCTCCAAGTGTTTTACATAAGAGATAATCTCGGATTGTCCTTGGTGTAACCTTTGTTTATACCTACAATAGGGTGTGGCACTCACACTCTGTTTAGGGTTCTTTGTTGGCATGACAACCTCCCGATTTGGTTACTTTGGTGTATATAAGGGGCTGAGTTGAGGCCCCTTCCCCTTTACCTTGCCTTTTGGTTCCTCAGCCTTCAGCTTTTGGCTCCCGGCTTTTGGCTTTGGCTTTGGTCTTTTGCTCTTTGGCCTTTTGCTCCATCTTCTAGTGCTGTGGAAGAGCTTTTTGTACTATTAAAAAAGCCATTTTTGGAACTGCACCGGACTCGTGAGTTTTTATCTGTTCTCCCGGCGTCTCGGAGGTAGAAGACAACCTCTGTCCTGACACTGTCGGGACCTCGCGGCGTTCCCGACAGTTCATAGGCTGAGGTGGGTCTTCAGGAAGAGGAAAAGTCGTCCCCATTCTCTTTTGGGTTTCGGGATGTGATTGTATATCTCCCCAGAAAAAATAATTTCAAAAGAAGAAAGTGAAGCAAAAATCGTCTTATAATGGGTGAGGAGAGAGGAAGAAGAGTTCCACATTCAAGACAGAACATGGGCTTCTCCAAAGAGAAGGAGCTCTCAAAAGTAAAGAAATTATACTTAGAATGGGGAATGAAGGTGATTTGAAAAAAGAGTGCTCAAGAATTGAATGTGTTTAAAGCTTGTTGTATTGGTCATTTTCCAAGCTGCCTTGGCTTCGTGAGGTGTTCCTGTGCAGATAAGTGTACTTGGTGAGGGCATTGCCAATATGAAAAAAGACTGCTGGTGCCCTTCAGAGTCTAATCAGACCTTTTGTCCCTGCTCGAGTCTCTTGATGGGTTTGACCTTAGGGTTTGAGCTGGAGTTTCTAAGTCTTGAGCTGGGCCAGGGGCAGGGCAACTCCTAAATATTTTTTAGGTTTTCTGAAATTGCCAAAATGTCCCTAAATGACTGCCTTCTTCCAGTCCAAGTAAGATACAAATAGTTGGGCTCTCTAATGAACTCAAGCTCACATATTACTCATCTTTCCTTCTGAATATAATTTTTTCTTTTGGGATCACACCTGGCAATGCTCAGGGTTACCCTGGCTCTGCATTCAGAATTACTCCTGGTGGTGCTTGGGGGAACCAACCTGGGTCGTCCACGTGCAAGGCAAACTCCCTACCCACTAAACTATCACTGCCCCTGAATATAATTCTTGGGATTAGAAATTATACTGTGCATACCTCTGAATTTCTTTTTCTTTTTAACTTTAGAAAATTTATTTTTAATAGACTAACAACACAATTGTTGATACAATCTGAGGCAGTGTACACTAGCTACTGTACTGCCAGAGAATACGCCACTATTCAAGAACTCTTTTCTTGGTTCAGAACTGACCTAATGTGACTCCACCATGCTGTGGATTCACTGCTGTGATTCATGAGATGCAGAGTATTCTGGAGAAAGAATTTAGTGAGAATGCGAAAAGGACTATCTTTTTTTTTTTTTAAGTATTTTATTATACCACCGTGAGATATACAAATAAAAAGATATACAATTAAAAGTTCATGTTTGGGTTTTGGCTCATACAGTGTTTCAGCACCCGTCTCTCCACCAGTGCCCATCTCCCACCACCAACATCCCGGTTCCCCTTCCCCAGCCCTACTCCATGGCAGGTTCTTTATTTCTTTCCTTTTCTCTCTCTCTCTTCTTTTCCTTCCCTTCCAGACATGGATTGCAGAACACCCATTAAAAGGTTGTCATGTGTATCCGGTAGCGAGGACTATCTTTGAGTGGACAACGCATTATGTTCTTCGAGTTTAGTCATTGTTGGCTGTGGACCCGAGCCCTTTGCCAGCAATCTTTAGGGAATGGGAACAAGGAGGAATCTGGAGGGCATTCTTATCTCTCTCCAAGATGTTATGGGGGACCCATAAAGGATGTGAAAAAGGGAGTCTTGGATCTGATTCCTACTCACCTCTGCAAATGCAGAGGAAGTGAATAAGGTTTATTATTATTTGGTAGTACAAGAAACAAATAGTATTTTTGGCAAGAATATATAGATCATAGTGATACGAATTACAGAGATGAGGAAATTGGTGTATGATAATGGTAGACAAGAATCTCTTTGAAAGAACTCTCCATGGGACAGATGCAACCTACCAAAGTTATAGAGTTCTGATTCCAGAGACTGACAGACTAGATTTATATCTCAGTTCTGTCATAATAATTTCGAAATCTAGGGCAAGGGAAGTTACTGATCTCGCTTGAAACCTAGTTTTCTGTATATAAAGTGGATAATAATTTACTTGCTTTTAAAGATGGTGGTAAAGATAACAGGTAATGTAATCAAAGTACTTACCACATATGGTAGTTATTACTGGTAATATTTTTTCTTGTTTGGCATGCCCTTTCCTAGAGGCAAAAATTATGATGTTGAAGGAGGCATATATCCACCCATAATTTATTGCAGATATGTGTGAGTTGAGGTACCGAAGCTAAGTTTTGACAGTGTGGAAGGCAGTGAGCTGGAAAGTAGGTATGGCTGAAGAAAGAGTCATTTCATGGAAGATGGGGTAACAGAATACTGAATTGGATTGCTGTGACTGTGATTTGGGATAAAAAATTGCCACTATAAATTGACCTTAGTGTTCAAGGCGTGAATATTACACTTGAAGGAGCAAGATTCAGCTACATTAAACCTCTCTTCATGGAATACAGAGGTAATGGCTTTTTTGTGGGCAGAGAAGTAGTAGAAATGCTTCAATTGTTAAGTATTTATATAACCCTTTCTGTTATTGTATGTACTTTTGTCATTCCCAGGAGTTAATGTTTGAAAATATTTCTTAGTGGAAAGAGAGATGTTACCTATAGGTTCCTGAACCAAGCCTAGTACTTTTGAAAATTTGGCAAATAATAAAATAACCTCAGAAAGATTATATTAAAGTAGGGAGGTGAGATTGGGCTTTAAAGAGAGTGAGCAGCATAGACAAATTCCTCTTTGGCTTCTTTGAATTGTTTTCCATGTTTCTAGTCTGTTAGTGTCCTAAGGGCAATAGTACAACTCATCTTGTGTACTTAGCTAACCTTCATTTTTTAGGAGATGGGAAAATGGAACAACAGACACTCCTGTTTCTAGATATATCTTGTATGGTTTCATTGTCATCTTCTAAATGCTGATTTCTTCTGTTTAGGTTTTGGATCATACCCGGCAGTGCTCAGGGATCACTCTTATGAGACCATATGGTGCTGAATTGAACAACGCTCAGCTGCATGCTCAGTAGTGCCTATCTCTGGCTGTACTATCTCTCGAGCCCCTATATATTGACTCTTTTTTTTTTTTTTTTACGTTTTTGGGTCACACCGACGATGCTCAGGGGTTACTCCTGGGCTCTGCACCAGGAATTACTTCCCTGGCGGTGCTTCGGGGGGACCATATGGGATACGGGGGATAGAACCCGGGCACATGGACGGCCGCAACGGAGCGCGCAAACAGCCCACCGCACATGCCATCCGGCTCAGGCCCGGCCCCTTATATATTGACTCTTGTTGGACCGTATCTATTATGGAGCACAAGGTGTGGGGTCAGGGAGAACTATTTAGGTTTCCTGAGGTGCATAAGTAGGGAGGATGTAAGATTTGGTTTCCCCCCATTTAGAAATTACTTCATTTATCTACAGTGTATGAATAGTAATTATTACAGTTGTGTTCTAATTTTTCTGCTTGATGTACTAGAGATATTTAACCTTCCTTATTCATGTGTAAATGTGTAGTAGTGACTCAGCTTAACAGGTAAGATAGAAAATGTTAAAAATAACATGCAGAGGCCAGAGTAGTACCACAGTGGGACATATACCTTCTATTCTGCTGACCCAGGTTTGATCCCTGGCACTTATGATCACCCAGAGTAAACCCTGAGCACAGAGCCAACACAGTAATCCCTGAGCATCTATGGTTAAGCACCTCCAAACAATAAATAAATAAAAATGCAGGATTTATGAGGTATGGATAAAATATTTCTATTTCTAGTGTACAATAAATACCTACACAGTGTAGGTATATAGAATTAGGTGTTTCATAATTCTTATCTTACTTTCAAGCTTAAGATGATATCATAATGTAAGGGTAAATTTCAGAGAACATAAATCATGATCAATTAACTATAAGTATTTCTTAGCTATGATCATCAAAAATAGTTGTGAGACTTGGGGTGCTGGCTTCAGAAACAATAAATAATACAATACTGAAAATAAGATGATATCATGACCCTGGACAGATAGTTTAACACAGTAAGTCTGTCAACATATTAAATCATATTAATAAAAGAAAAAATTAAAACCATATGATCATATCAATAGATGCCAAGAAAGTATTTGGATACATCCAGTACCATTCATGATAAAAAACTCAAGAAAATGTGAGTTGAAGGAATTTTCAACATAGTCAAAGCTATCTAATACAAGCCTACAGCAAGCATTATTCTCAATGGGGGAAAATTAAAAGTTTTCTCTAGGACTGGAGGGCAAGATAAGATTGTCTACTTTGCAATTTCTATTCAACATAGTGCTCAAAAGTACTTACTATAGAAATTGTAGTTAGTAGGATGCCAAAGGGTGAATCCAGATAGGAAAGGAAGAAGTCGTGCTTTCATCATGCAGATGACTTGATACTATACTCAGAACCCAAAGTCTTCTTGCATATAAACAGTTCCTAGAAACAAAGATCTCATAATATGACACACTACTATACCTAAAATATCTACAATTTTCTACACGTAAATAACAAAAGAGAAAAAAATGCGATATTAAAAAACAACCCTGTTCATACTCCTGCTCCTCAGGAAAATCAAGTACCTTGATTCAGCTTAGCCAAGATGCAAAAGCACCTAAGTCCTTCACCAGTGCCTAGTCAGCAGAAAATCTATAAAAATTACTTCAAGAAATCAAAGAGGGGTGGTTTCAGGCCTGGGGCTACTATTCTCCACTCAGGAAGGAACTATTCTTCCAGGTAACACTGAGATCCAGCCATGAAGTTCTTTATGCCATATCGCATACAAACATGCAAGAATATACTAAGGGATTTCAGTCGTGACAAACATCAACAGAACCCCCACCCCCACTCAGCCCCAGATAGAACTACATTTGGGGACTTGGCTATCAGACTACTACAGCATCATGGGAAAACAATTCGTGATACCACCATGTGAGTGGATGAAGAAAATTCTGAAGCTCAATGAGATGTTACACATAATTCAGAGATGAAATGGTGAGGATGTTTAATGAGTTCAGAAACAGTGGAATGAATATCCAATAAAATACAGGAGGTATGAAAGAAATGCCAGAATGACACACAAATACAGGCAGTGGAAATTAAAAAGCTGTGGTGGTATTGGAATAAAAACAGACCCAGACCTATGGAATAGAATTAACATTCTGACACCCAACCTCAAACACACACGATCATTTAATTTTTGATCACTTGATCACTTGACTTCGTAGATCATCGGACATTTCTGAGCGGCACCAGTACTATCATCACCATATGTCCTGTCACTTGTGAGATAGCCTGCTGGGCATCTGCCCACTCCAGGAACATAAAGAGCTCCTCAAACTATTCCATCAAGCCATGGGAATGAGGCTCATAATTGTTACTGGATGGCATATCAAATACGGACACGGTGTAGTTAAGCCAGGCTTTGTCAGGCGGGTGGGATACGACCTTTCTGGTAGTCAATCTGATAAAGGTGCAAAGAGTCCAAATGGAGTAAGGAAAGCCTCTTCAACAAGTGGTGTTGGGAAAATGGGCAGCGACATGTAAAAAAATGAATTTGGACCTGTGTCTAACACCATGCACAAAAATCAGATCAAAATGGATTAAAGATCTCAATATCAGACTTGAATCCATAAAGTACATTGAAGAAAATATAGGAAAAACCCTCCACGATATTGAAGCTAAAGGCATCTTCAAAGGTGAAACATCACTAACAAAGCAACTAGAAGAAAAGATAAACATATGGGACTACATGAAACTAAAAAGCTTCTGCACCCTCAAAAGAAACAGTGACTAAGATACAAAAGCAGTCCACAGAATGGGAAAGAATATTCACCCAATGCCCATCTGATAAGGGGTTAATATCCAGGATATATCAGGCACTGGTAGAACTTTTACAAGAAGAAAAAAAACAACCCCATCAAAAAATGGGAAAAGAAATGAACAGAAACTTCAGCAAGGGAAGAAATTCGAATGGCCAAAAAAACATATGAAAAATGCTCATCATCACTAATCATCAGAGAGATGCAAATCAAAACAACAATGGGATACCACTTTACACCACAGAGACTGGCACATATTCAAAAGAGCAAGAACAACAAGTGCTGGGGGGATGTGGGGAAAAAGGGGACACTCATCCATTGTTGGTGGGAATGCCGGGCTGGTACAGCCTTTCTGGAAAACAATATGGACTTTCCTCCAAAGACTAGAAATTGAACTCCCATTTGACCCAGCCATACCCACTCCTGGGAATCTACTCTGGGAAACCAAAAATACGCACGGAAACACTCATCCCTACTTTTATGTTCATAGCAGCATTATTCACAATAGCCAGAATCTGGAAGCAACCAGGAGTGCCTGAAAATCGATGACTGGATAAAGAAGCTTTGGTACATCTACACAATGGAATACTATGCAGCTGTTAGGAAAAATGAAGTTATAAAATTTGGCTCATAAATGGATGGACATGGAGAAGATTATGTTGAGAAATTAGCCAGAAGGAGAGAGACAGATACAGAATGACTGCATTTATCTGCATACATAAATATATATGTACATATTATGATACCAATATCCAAGGTCAAGTGAAACATATATCAGGAGGTCTTGTCAGTGGTGGAAATTATCACAAACGTGTGGGAGTCAGAGGTTAGGTAAGACAGAAAATGGAACAGTGTGCTAACAATTGTTGAGGGTACTAATGCCAACCTAGAACTGAGCATTAAATAGAGGCAAAAGGATACACATGACAACCCTTTAATGTATGTTCTGTAATCCATAGTCTGGAGGGAAGGAAAAGAGAAAGAGAGAGAAGGGGAAAGAAATAAAGAACCTGCCATGGAGGAGGGCTGGGGGAGGGGAGGGAACCGGGATTTTGGTGGTGGGAGATGGGCACTGGTGGTGGGATGGGTGCTGGAACACTGTATGACCAAAACCCAAATATGAACTTTTTAATTGTATATCTTTGTATTTGTAATTTTATTTATTATTCCCCAATAATAATATACTATTTTAGACATGAATAATTGAAAGATGCTCATGTAGAAAGTTTAGTCAGTTAGTGTTTAACACCCATCCCCTTCACCAACCCATCTCTCCCATCACCAATGTCCCCACCTCCCTCCTCCCACACCTCAACTACTTGGCGGGTTCCGTATGTAATCTCTCTTTCTCTATCTCCTCCCTCCCACAAAACCCCCTGCACATCGTGGAATGTCAGTATCAAGAGACAGCCATCATGCCTCAACATTCTAATGGACCTGTGCTCAACCAGTTTTTTCCTGTTAATCTGGTCGCTATAAGGGGCAAAGTTTCCCAAACGTCCGATTAGCTAAAATGGCAATGGTGGCGCTAAAGATGGGCAAGTCTCATCCGCTTCCCGGGACCCCCAGGAGGTATGGGCCCACCCCAAAACTTCCATCTTGCTCCTGGGGGCATAGTCAGCTTGGCCTGGGTGATTATTCCCAGCCTCCCAGCCGCAGAGGTTCCTCATGTTATGGCTGAAAAAAATCCCAGGGCAGCTTTCTACTAAATACCAGGCTTGATAAAATGGGAGGTGATGGCTGACCCTGACTCCATCTGATGAATTTCAGTGATTCCCTTCTTCTGGGAGCCCCCTACCTGCCCGAACTGGTTTTTCTCTGTTAATCTGATCGTGAGACCTTTGTATATCTTTGTAATTGTATATCTCTTACAGTGGTATAATAAAATACTTTTAAAAAAAAAGAAATAAGAAAACTACAAACAGAAGTGTCAATAATATCTAGGCACTGGTAGAACTTTTTACAAGAAGAAACACCAACTCTATCAAAATTGGGGGAGAAGTAATGAACAGAAACTCCCAAAAAGAAATTGCACGACCAAAAGCGTTATTGCTGAATATGCCTTATCATCACTAATCAATAGAGATGCAATATCAAAAAACACAATGAGATTTCATTCACATTACAGAGAGAATGGCACCTATCCAAAAAGAAAAAGAATATCAAGTGCTGGCATGGTTGTAGGAGAAAAAGGACTCCTCATCATAAGTTGGTGAATGTCGACTAGTATAAAGGCTCCTTGGCACAATGTGGACATTCCTCAAAAACTAGAAATTGAGCTCCCATTTGACCCAGCCATACCACTCCTGGGAATATACCCTGGGAGGCCAAAAACACACAGCAGAAACACCATCTGTACTTCTTATGTTCATAGCAGCACTACTCACAATAGTCAGAATCTGGAAACAACCAGAGTGCTCGAGAACAGACAACTGGATAAAGAAACTTGGTACATCTACACAATGGAATACTATTGCAGCTGTTAGGAAAATGAAGTTATGAAATTTGCTTTAAATGGATGGACATGGAGGATCATGCTGGAGTGAAATTAGCTAGAAGGAAAAGGACAGATATAGAATGACTGCATTTATTTGTGGATATAAAAATAATTAAGTGATACTCAATATCTTAGGGCCAGGCAATACATGGATTAGGAGGTCTCGTCAATGGGTAGAACCAACCGCAAATGTGTGGGAGTCAGAGGTTAGGTAAGATAGAGAAGGGAACAGTGTACTAATAATTGTTGAAATGATAATACCAGCGCAGAACTTAGCATTGAATAGGCAAAGGTACATACATATAACCCTAAATATATTGCAAGCCAAAGTGTAAGAGAAGGAAGAGAGGGAGACAGAGAGAGAGAGAGAATAGAGAGAGAGAGAAAGAGGTCAAGTTATAGGGGCGGGGCTGGGGGAGAGTGAGAAAATTAGGAACATGGTGGTGGGAAAGGGCAATGGTGGGGGATGGTGCTGAGAACACTGTATGACTGAAACTCTAACATGAACACCTTTGTAATTGTATATCTCATGATGGTATAATAAAAATTAAGAGAAAAAGACGTGTCATAAAATAGTAGATGTTGGGGCTGAGCGATAACAGCTGGTAGAGCGCTTGCTCTGCATGCGTCAAGCACGCAGCCCGGTTCGATCCCCGGCATCCCATATGGTCCTGAGCACCGCCAGAGTACTTTCTGAGTGCAGAGCCCGGAGAACCCTGGGAGTGGTGGTGGTGACCCAAAAAAGCAAAAAAAAAAAATCAGTAGATGAAATACTGCCTCAGCAGTAAAAAATGCAAACAACTGAAGACAGAATAAGTAAATTCAAAGATGAGCTGCAGAAAGCACTCAGGCAACACAGAAGATGGAAAAGGATCTCAAAATAGCTCAATAGCAGGCAAGAGAACATTGGTATGGAATTCAAGAGAAACAACATAAGACTTCGGAGTTACAGAGGGGACAGGATGGTAATTCTAATGAGGTAGAAAAATTTAAAGATGCTATTATTGTTGAAAAGTTCCTAGAGTTGATGGATGCAGTTATGTAGATGTACAGTTTCTCTAAAGGATACCAGTTAAAAGAGGCCCTAACTAGCAAAAAGACTCTTCAAGACATATGAATGCCAGCAGATAGAGACATTCAATATAAGAGGCAATATCAAAGAGTAAACTTGCTACAAAGGAGCATCCCTTAGATTTACAGCACTTATCAGATGAAACCTTCAAGCTTGAAGACAGTGGTGGGATATATGAAAAAAGTTAAATGCAAAATGAATGCCTACCAAGAAACACTTTTACCTGATAGACTTATTCAGATGTGGAAGGAACACACATTAACTTATGGATAGACAACAGCTGAGGGACTCACAGACTAAAACCAAATTAAAAGAAAGCACTTAAGGGGCTACTGTAAGTTTCCAAGATAAACCTCAAAGCACAACAGTCTTATACAGAAACATGCATAATCCTAAATTTCACAGACATTATGTTTCTCTCAATGTCAAATATCTAAACACACTAATTAAGAGACACTGAGTGTCAAAATGGATTAAAACACTGAATTCAACATTTTTCTGCCTACAAGAAGTGCATTTGAACAATCAGGAGCAAACAAATAAGACTTCAAAGTTAAAAGCTGGAAAATTTTCATGTAAAATACTTCTCCAAAAGGCCAGGGTGGCTACATTTTTAGTATCTGACAACATAGACTTCAGGCTGAAAAAGGGTTAGTAAGTGTCAGCTTTGTTCATTTAGATGAATAAACAATGGTTATGTATATCAAGAAGAAATTATACTTCCTAAACATATATGCACCTGAGGGCCACTCAAAAAATACTTAAACAACTACTAATGGACTTCAAGGAGAATATTTATAGTACAAAATTGTAGTTAGACTTTTAACCCCAATTTTTGTCACCTGTTGATAGATCAAAGAGACTAAAAATCAGCAAGAAAATACTATCTTTGAAGGAGGGAAGTGGAAGAGGACAGCAGATATACAGTGACTTTTCATCTCCATAAAGCTGAACGTAGTTTTCCAGTGCACATGTAGTCATTCTCCAAGATAGACCACATGCTAGCACAAACATATTCAGCAGTAAAGGTTGTAGAAATTATATTTTCAACCATTCAGACCATGATGTAATTGGAAAATAGTTAGTCACAGAAATGGAGATAAAATAAAATACCTTGAAATTACACAGCTCACTGCTTAACAATGAGTCATAGAAGAAGTCAAAGAAGAAATAAAAAGATTCTGGAAAACAATGAAAGTGAGGGAGATGAAATACCAATAGAAATTATGGGACATAGCTAAAGCAGTGTATGAATAGAAAGTTTATAGCTCTGTAAGTGTTCATCAGAAAGTAGAGAGTACTCCTCACATAAATACTGCGACTTCACAGCTTAAGATCTTAGAAAAATGACCAAAATAAAGGGGCTTGATTCAGGAAGGAGTAAGGAATAATAAACTTCAGAGTAGAAATCAGGAGTCTCGAAATTCCAAAAGCAGTCCCCAAAATAACACAAATCTGAGAGCTGGTTGTTTGAAAAATAAGATCAACAGATAACTAGCAAGTCCCCCACAAAGAGAAAGAACTCTAATAAACTGAATCAGAACTGAAAAGATTGACATCACAACAGAAGCCACAGAAACTCAAAGAATCATCAGAGATTACTTGAGAGTTTGTATGCTAGTTAAACAAGAGAATCTTAAATGGATAAAGTCCTGGATTTTTATAAGTTCCCAATGATGAACAAGAAGACTTGACATACTGAACAGGCTCATCACTATTAAGGTAGCTAGAAATATGGATAAGAAGTCTTCCCAAACAAAAGCCTGGTGGTACAGATGAATCTATTGAGGCAAATTCTTTTCCAAACCTTTAAAGAGGACTCCATTATGTCCTTTTCAAAATTTATGTGAAATTGAAGACTCCTCAACATCTGATCTGAATCCATAAGTTATGTTGAAGAAAAATGTGTAGGCAACACCCTCTGCGACATTGAGGCTTAAAGGCATCTTCAAAACATTTAGAAACACCAAGGACTAAGCAAGTGAAAGCAAAAGATAACAAATGGTACTACATGAAACAAAGGCGTTTTCTGTACCCCAAAAGAAATAGCACCAAGATACAAAGATGAGCCTACACAGATTGGGAAAGACTATTTACTCAATACCCATCTGATAAAGGTAAATATCCAGGATATAAAAGCACTGGCATAACTTCTTCAGGAAAAAATCTAACCCTTTCAAGAATGGGGAGAAGAAATGGAACAGAAACTTCAAAGGTAAAGAAGTACAAATGGCCAAAAAGCACATGAAAAATACTATTCATTACTAATCAGGGGAGATGAAAATCTAAACAACAACGTAACTATTGTCTCACAACACAGATTAACACACATCTAAAAGAACAAGAACAAGCAGTGCTGGTGTGGATGCAGGGAGAAAGGGACATGCCATTCATTGCTGGTGGTAATGCCAATAGGTCCAACATTTTGGAAAGTAATATGGTACTCTCTTTAAGAACTAAATATTGAGTCCTATTTCACCAATACTACATCTGATTATTTACCTTTAAATTCAAACACACAGTAGAAACATCATCTGTATTTATTGTTCACTGCAGTACCATTCACACAGCCAGAATCTGAATAGCCTGAGTGCTCAAAAACAAATAACGGCATAAAGAAACTGTGGTACATCTATACAATGGAAGACTGTGCAGCTTCAAAGCAAAAGTAAAGTTATGAAATCTCTCTATAAATGAAGACATGGAGAGAGTCATGCTGAGGAGATTAGTCAGAAGGAGAAGGACAGATATAGAATGACTGCATTCATTTGTGGGGTTTAAAGAAAATGGTATGAGACTACCTACTTCCCGCGACTCAGAAATTAGGGCCAGGAGGACTTGTCAAGAGTTGTAATCTACAAGTGTGTGTGGGACAGAGACTAGTTATGATAGAGAAGGGACCAGCTTCTTACTAATAATAGTTGGAAATTGTAATGCTAGACTAGAACTGGAGTTGAAAGTAGGTCGCTGAATATACATGATAGCTTTCCTTTCAGTAATCTTGTATTGAAAACTAGTGAGTAAAAAAGGAGAGGGAGGATGGATGGAGGAAGAGAGAGGAGTGACAGAGAGTGAGTGAGAGAAAGTAAAAAGAGAGCCGTGAGCTGGGTAGAGAGAGGAGCTTCTTTGCCATAGAGGCAGGTTGTGGGGAGATGGTGTACAGTGGTAAAAGCAGCAAATGAAAGTACTGGTGTAAGGATGGGTGTTGGAACTGAGGTTTCAATCATGAACAGAAGCTTGTAATGCCCCAACATATGGTGATGCAGTAAAATAAAAATTTATAAAAAGATGATACGCGTGATACTATTATGACTTTTGCACTAAAAAATGAAGAAAACTACATAAAAATGTTAAATAGCATATGAACAGTTGGGAAATCACATTTAATTGAAAATCACTGGATAAAAAATAGTGTTTCAGCTTCATTCAGGGAGCTTTTGGGAGTATTGATAAACTTTATCCATTTAAAAATTTGATCTTTGAAACTATGTACAAGTCTCCTTGGAGTTAAGTCTAAATAAGTGAGGTGGGTCATCAGAAATTGGATTGTTCTAATTTCACATCTAAGTATAGTATGATTAGAGAGTGATGTGTGAACTTAGATTCCTCTGTATAGTTTGTAAAAACATTCGCTATAAAGAAATTTCAGGAAAATTTTGGCATTTCAAATATGACCAAATAAGTACAATCCAATGGTTCCTAAATTTAATTTTGGAACACAGTGCATCCAGTTTCAGAGAAAAGTTACTCAACACTACTGAAAATATTATTTCAATCACAGAGTCACTGCCCCCCATTGTATCTTAAATCATGCTACTCTACTACTCCTCACCGCTTACACGTTCCAGTGCCCTCCCAAGTACTGTCCACTTTGGGAAACACTGACTCAAGTCTTTTCTGAGGTAATAATTTGAATATATTTTCAGTAAAGACTGCATAAAGTTTTATTTTTTCTTACTCATGCTCTATATACACATTTTCACATGCATTGACAAGTATTAACATGACTTGGATGAGCATGCCAAAGCAATCATAAAAACATTTTTATAGTTTTTAGAAGTCATATTTTCCAAAAGTAATTCTATTATTTCAATAGCTAGTTAAACAGACTCCCTTTGGACAATACCCCATTTATCAAGATGTCCTGAATTGCTCTGTATTACCTTCTTTGACTCTTTATTATTATTATTTGTGACTTTCCTCATTAGTAACAGAGAAAATGATCTTCACATGCTTCCTGCTTTCTCTCTTTCATTTTATGAGTATGAGAAAAGCTAAAAGCAAATGCTGAACGAGTGAACATTAATAGACTCCACATATCAACCTGTGGAAGAAATGTATTTTTATGAAAATTGAAGCTACATGCTTTGAAGCACAGTACATTGAGGATAATGAAGCCTAAAGCAAAGTATGAGATCAGTAATTTATAAAATAAGGATACACTATCCCCAGAAGTAAAAAAGGCCAGAGGGTAGTATATTGAAGCCAAGAAGAATTTGAATTCTTTCCTTCAGGTTAAAATTTCATACTCAGAAAGTTTTTGTGGTTGCCATGTGGCAGTGTGTAGAAACCTGCCATACAGGCTCACTGGTCTTTCGTTAAATTTTCGTGAAATTTTAAATAGTTGATGTCAGTGTATATAGTCAGGGGATTAAACATTGCTTTTACTTTGATTTTTGTTAGCTTACTAGAGGAGAGAGTTCCACTGTCAACAACTAAGAGTCAGGGACGCTTATTCATTGCCAAGGCACCTAAAATCAGATGGGCTGGGATATGTATCGCGTATTTGGGGACAATTAAATTGACTTTCAGAGCAATTAGCAACTGGATCCCCACGGATCGCTCAAAAGATCACGCGGGCCACGAATCAGAATTCTTTACAAAGAATCGAATTTTTAAAGACCCTGGAACTAATTGGTTTGAGTTTGGCATTCCTGGAGCAAGTAGATGCCGCTTGGCCACACTCCGGTACGTAGATAGGATGAAAATGGAAATGTTACTGGCGCCGCCAAACGGAGACGAATAACAGGATGTCATGCGATCAAGTGATCAAGTGTATATAGTTTGGAAATCAGCCATAAAAGAAGCATTTATCCCCACACCATTGGTAAATGCACTAAATTTATCCTTTCCTTCCTTGAGTGTTCACGTCTAATATTACCAGAATTCTGCCAGTTGCTCCAAATTTTACTTGTTTTATTTTCTATATCGAAGACATTGAAGTCAATTGTCATTTTAGTATATTTCTCAGTTATAAAGATTCATGGTGCTACTTAGTACCCTTCTTTGAAACAAGAATACTGGCTTGGTGAACAAGCTACGAGAGTTCTATAATTTTAATGTCTGGTTGATGTGAAATGCTTACTTTCATCTTCAGGTCTAAGTAGAAGATACAAGGCCTCAAGGATGAACATAAAGAAACTGATTGTGAAAGTAATGATGCTACGGTTTTAATAATCCAAAGACCATGAACTCGCCATTTTGATCTTTGCTACCTTCATGTACAAAAGTAATTGATTCACTAGAGAATTATATCAATCCATAGATTTTACCATGTTTCTTGATTGAATGGCCCTACTGTCCATTTGAGTTATTTCGCTGCCACCTAGACGGCTGGTTCTCTCCTTTATGAGCCAGCCAGTCTTTTCTTTTTAAAAACAATTCACCAGTTATTTGCTTGGTCATGCACCAGCAATGTTCAGAGGTTACTCCTGGCTCTGCACTCAGTACTACTCTGGTCAGTGCTAAATTGCTTATGGGATGCCATGGACCTCAAACCTGCAGGCTAAAAAGGAATCCCTCTACCTCCCAGAATTGTTGTTCTCACTCGTCTCCAGGCTTTGCAAAAGCAAGTGAACTTATTTTCGTGGCAGCTCATTCAAAGGAATTAAGGTTTGAAAAGAATTTCATTAATGAACCTGATTTTGAATGACCTGGAGGCAATTTTAAGTCACTCCCCACTGAATAGATAAACATTATTATGACCAAAAAGATATTTTGAAAATTGTAATGGAAGGGAGGCTGGAATGGGAAGTTTGATACAGAGACATAAGCATTATGTGTGTATAAAGCATTCTCACACCATTCTCAAAGATAATTTTCAAATACTTAAGAATATAAATGAATTAACCTTTGACTCACTCATAATTAACTTTAGAATCTCTGTTCTAATAGTCCCATTCATTAAAACAGAAAGAATCTGTATAAAGAATATTAACAGCAAAATGAAAAGATTAGAGGAAACATAAATATCCAACAATGGGGCAAGTAATTAAGGAATCCATAAATTAGAATGTTTTTTCTATTAGTAAGAGGCAGAGCTATGTGGGCACTGGAAAGAATGACCTCCAAGATATTTTGTGAAAAAAGCAGGCTTGCTGAGAGAATATTACTACCTACCCTTATTAAAAAAGGGAATATAAGATTATGTAGGCTTATTTGCTTCTAAAGTACTGTCTGCCTCTATTTCTGTAGAGAACTCTTCTTATTTCGACATCTGCCAGGATTTTAAAGAAATAAGTAAGTATCAAACTATTTCTAGGATTTAAACTAGAAGTCAAAGGACAAGGAGATATTTTTCTTAAAGTATTTGAATCATGAGCCTCTCCCATTTGATCCAGCAATAGCACTCTGCAAATATACCCAAGAGACCAAAAAGAACACATAGCAAAAACACTATCTGGTACTTTCATTCATCTCTGTGCTGTTCACAATAGCTAGGATTCTCTGAAACTAAATGCTTGGAGAAGAGGACTGGCAAAAGAAACTGTGTGTTACCCCCACACTCATGGAATAATTTCATGCAGCTGTCAGAAAAGATTTAAATTATGAAATTACCTGCAAATGGATGGACATGTAGACTGGTCATGTTGAGTGAAATTAAAGAAAAGGATGGTTGGATAGAATGACTGCATTCATTAATAGGAATAAACAGGATACCAAGTTTCAAAAGGTGTGGTAAATGGTAACAGCAGACCAATAAAACTCACACCATTGAATATATGTTGGGGATGCCACTGGGGTCCACAACAAAGTGCTCACGCAGCAAGTTCTCTTCTACCTTCTCGCCGTAAGGAATGGATGAAGACTCAGGAACTGGCTGCAGTTCTTTTAAAAAGGCTTTACTTCATCGCTATGGTTCAGTACAAGTAGGCAGTAGAAAAACCCTATGCTTAGATTCCCTGTAATCCCAGCCACGCGTAGGCCAAGATGGCAGCCACCACGCAGTTAAGGCCCTGTAAAGAGGAGATGTGTACACAAGATCTCTAGGAAGGGTGTGAGCTCACAAAGAGAGAGCTGTGCACTGTAGAGAGGAAGCAGGCTAAGCTCTGATAAATTTCTGCAACCTTGCAGGACCTCCCCTCCCACTTCGTTTCATGGAAGCAGGGAGGCCAATGCCCTCAGGTGTAATTTCTCCCAGCACCTCACCTTAGCTCCTTCATCTGCCTGAAAAGCCTCAAGTAGGCAGAGGCTGGTTTCCGAGATGTCTTGTCTCTGTACCACAAAGTCTAATACTACCAGGGTTAAAATATTTCCAAGCTCTACAAGTCTCGGCTCTACTTCACAGTAGTTTTGTATTTTAGTTGCCTTTGTATTATCAGGGAAACTACTGCTTTGTTGCTTCTTGGAGGCAAACAGAATTTCTCTCTCTGGTCTAATTATTTAGGGATCCAATGATCTTGGGCAAATATGCTGCTAAGATCTAGCTAGTCCCCATGATGATTGTGGTAGCATGAGAGAATATTTATACCAGCTAGTACAGAATATGGTTTATTATAAGCTGCCACATTTAGATCATTTCTTTATTCATTTAAGTGGATTTGTAGGCGGTGCAATTCAGAGCAGATACAGAGGTTTCAGAGTGAGTCCAAATAAAACACAAAGAGACAAGTGATAAACTTCCAATATTCTGCAGGGCGTCACGCAATGTGTAAAAGAAGAGGAGAGAGAGCTGCAGAGACAGAGAGAGAGATAGAGAGAGAAAAGAGAGAGTAAGTCAGGCCACCTGCTATTGAGGCAGCCTGGGGGTGTGGGTTGGGGTAGGCAAGGCTTGTGGTGAAATAAGGCACTGGTTAGGATGGTAGCTGGAATACTGTATTACTAAGAACCACTATGAACACCTTTGTAATTGTATAACTTTATAGTTACACAAAATTTAAAAAAGTATTTGAATTTTTAAGTATTTAATAAATAAATGGAAAATTATCAGGTCTATGGTTATCAAGTATTTTTGTTTGAGCTTTTAGCTACACCCAGTAAAGCTCAGAGTTTACCTCGGCTGTGTTCTTAGGGACACTTCTGTGCAGGGCCTGGGGATCATATGGGATCCTGAGGATTGAACCCGAGTCTAACTCATGTACGCGCGCCTCACCTACTGTATTATACCTTCCGATCTGTAAATTCTTAAATTTTAGACACAACAGCATATCACCATCTTGAATAAATAACAAGAGTGCTGCAAATAGAGATTTACCACTTCATGGACCTAAGAAGTATATGTTGAGCTTGACATACATACACGTCACATATATGTATATGTTTGTATATGTTTGTCAAAGAAATGTTCTTATTCACATATATATATATATATATATATATGCATATATGGCAAGCTATATATATTTCTGATTTTCTTGGGTCATACCTAGTAAATGTTCTGACTCTGCAGTCAAGAATCAAGAATCACCCTGGCATTGCTCAGATTAATATGGGATGCCGGAGATCGAACCCTGGTCGGCCGCGGCAAATGCCCGGCACTGGGCTGGATCAGGTGGGTATTTGAAATTGGGAAGTATTAAAGCGAATAATCTGTAACTTTTGAACCTTTCAAAAAAATATTCACGATATGAACACAGAATGGTACACACTCAGTTGCAAAAAGGGTAAATCAACTCTAGCTTACTTGAGATGGTTCTGCCGGGCCAGCGCAGTAAATAACCGCCGTAACAGCTGAAAGCGCGGTCGCTTCACGGAGACTACGACGGCCCTCACCTAGAACCTTACTGGACGAGATTCTCCCACGGTTGCAGGAGTCACCTTGAAAGTCATCTCTGGTCCCTGGTAGAGCCATGGCTCGAGGACCCAAGAAGCTTGAAGGCGTGTGGCAGCTCCAAAGCATTGATGCTGGATAAACCGACAGGGGTGCTTGCTTCCGGCGTAACCCTTGGGCCCCACAAACTCAGGTGGCTTCCACCTTAATCATTTTCTAAGGTACAAGGCTGAAGTATGCTTTAACACAGGAGATGAGGTGAAGAGAGATCTTGCATGCAGCATTTCATTAAGATAGATGGCAAAGTCTGTACCGTTGTCCCTACCTTGCAGGCTTTGTGGATGTCATCAGCATTGATAAACGGGGAGAATTTCACCGTCTTCTATGACACCAGGGACGGCTTTTGCTGTTCATCGCGTACACCTCAGGAGTGCCAAGTATAAGTTAAGCAAAGTAGAAGAGATCTTTGTGACGCAATTCAGGAATCCCCTCACTTGGTGACGCATGATGACTCGCACCATTCGCTATCCTGGCGCCCTCATCAGGTGAGCGACACTTCATTCAGATTGATCACGGATACCGGCAAGTTTATTTCTTCAATAATTTGACTTTGGAGAACCTGTGCATGGTGACCGGTGGTGCTAACCTGAAGAAGTGGCGTGATCACCAACAGGGAGAGACATCCCCTTCTTTTGATGTTGTCCATGTGAGATGCCAATGGCAATAGCTTTGCCACCGGGCCTCTCCCTAATGTAATATTTCTGCTTGATTGGCAAGGGCAACAAACATGGATTTCTCTTCCTGGTAGGAAAAGAATCACCTCCATTGCTGAAGAGAGACAAAAGACTGGCTGCCAAACAGAGCAGTGGTTCAAATGTTTTCTTAAGTGATATGTTGATGGTTGGAAAGAAGCCTTTTTCTCCTTTGTTACTTAAATAAAAGTTAATACTGTTTAAAAAATCAACTCTAGCTTACTTTAGCAGATTAAGAGCTAAGCCAAGAGGATGTTGGATTGTAGAGAATTCTGGGGAGAAGACCCTTTGTGGGGCCGAAAAATTGTACCCAGGTCAACTGTGTTCAATACAAGACCCCTGCCCACTGTACCTGATCTCCTCCAAGCTTCCCTGTCAAAAATTCCCAGTAATGTTTTGAGGCTGTGAACTGTGACAGTACTACCCGCCCAAATAGAATAACACTGGGCAGCCATGAGGTAATGCTCATCCTTATAAACTCAGTAGTGTTTTCTACCCAAAATGGGTAGTACTGCCTCAAAGTACAACCTTATTAGCTCTGGTACAGTTGGAGGGTGTTTTCTGTTTTGTTGCTTTTTAAGAAGGCAGATTTCAGGAGACAAACACTATAAATGACTTTTTAATTCTTTTTCTGAAAAGGGAATATGCCAAATACATCCGAGAACTCCTGCTTTAGATGCAAGCACCACTATACTACTGAATTGAAGAGTTCCTGGTTCAGATCATTACTTAAACTCTACACCCTGGACCCTAGGCGAAAAGCTACGATGCATACTCTTTTTAGTCCTATCCTTTCGTCTTTAAATATTTCAACAGAGAACGTGCTCCTTTATTTCTGGAAGGTCCATATACCTATGCATTTAATGCTCATAACAGAGCATCATAAGAATGAAGGGGGGGACAAGGTTGGAGGAATAGTACAGCAGGTAGGGTACTTTTGCTTGCATGCAATTAAACCTGATTAGATCTCATGGCATTCCATATGGTTCCGGAATATCACTAGGACTATTCTGAGTGCAGAGCCAAGAGAAATCCTAACACTAAAAATAAATAAATAAATAAATAAATAAAGGGGTGGAGAGATAGCCAGTGGGTAGGCATTTGCCCTGCACCTTGGCTGGCCTGTGCCAGCTGGGTTTGATCTCCAGCATCCCATATGATCCTCCAAGCACCGCCAGGAGTAATTTTCTGAGTGCAGAGCCAGGAGTAAACCCCTGAGCATCCTGGCGTGTTACCCAAGCAAAAAAAAAAAAAATAGTGAAGGGGAAGATGGATACCTTGGAATATTTATTTATTTATTTGGCTTTTTTTTTTTGGATCACACGAGCATGCTTAGGTTACTCCTGACTCTGCACTCAGGAATTACTCCCTTGCGGTGCTCGGGGATCATATGGGATGCCGGGGATCAACCCTGGCCAGCACAGGCCGGGCTGCATGCAAGGCAAACGCCCTACCCACTGGGCCATCGCTCCGACCCCGACTAGGATATTTAATAGCATGATTCACAAATAGTTATTCAATGCTGAGCTCAAACTTGAACGGGCAAGAGGTAAGAGATACCTTTCTTTGGATTTTTAAAGATTAAAAGATATTTATTTTGATTCTGGTGCTGGATACTGATCCTGGGCCTCTTACAAGCATTGTATTTCTCTAGCCTCCCTCTGGATCTTGATGGGAAGTTATTAGATTTGAATTTGTTTTATTTAAATGATTATTAATGTCCCTAATAGATATTTTTTGCTGAAATGTTCAAAGATGTAGCATATGAAAATATATTTGAGAACTATATTATGGTTTTTGTTAAGTTGCTGGGCATACATTCACATATAGGCATTTTAGTTTGTTGGGAGTTGGTGTAAGGGTCATACTGTTGGAGTTCTCCTGCTGGAATCAATATTTTTGCTATTTGTACCATATTTTTGTGTTTAGGTTAGAATTTTCCCAGACTTGAGCAAGTGAATTTTTTTTTTATTTGGACATTGAAACTCATCAGAAAGTTCCCCTGCAAAGATATGGAGAGGGGTAGAGAAACTCAAATAGTCAAATTCCTTGACCTGGGAAAGTTGCCTTTTTGGGTAGCAGTGAACTAGACAAGCAATGAACTGACATCTTCTGGAACATGATAAACAGCCCAAGGATATTCTAGTTGATGGCAGACACCAAGACATACAGCTATGAACATGTTTGATAAGCATTTGCATTTTGTACTTTTTCTAAAGAAAATTATTGCTGGAAATTTAAAAAATTGATAGTTTTCATTTTTTTTTTAATGTGAAAGGTTTTTTTTTCCTCCTGACTGAAAGCCCATGTAAAATGAGAATGATAAGAATATCGGATCCCTAGTAGAAACTTCAGTCTTTTCTGATACTGATCATTTTAGTTACAGAGACTAATTGAATGGTGCCTAAAGGCTAGGTGTAGATCTACCAATTGAAGACGGCTTTAAACAAGGTAGTCTGCATCTAAAAGAGATTAAAGAGAAAAGGTGTAATTGTTTTAAACTTAGAGGCACATTGGTTTGTTTAGTTTCAAGAGGCTATTTTTTTAATCTATATAGGAGAAATAAAATTCTCTAAGAGGACCTGGGGATAACAGTATTTAATGCTTGCTCCTGAAGGCACTAGGTTGCAAATTTGATGGCCAACACTACTCCACACCCTCTGGTTTTCTGTCTGTGCTGCCCCATGATATATCACTAATCACTATCACTATCACTATCACTATCACTATCACTATCTTCCCATTGATCATCTCATTTGCTTGAGCGGGCACCAGTAATATCTCCATATGTCCTGTCTCATGCTAGTAGAACCCAAAGGCATCCGCTGCTCCAGGAACATAAAGAGCCTCAAACCATTATATTAGGTCATGGGAATGACCTAATATAAATGTTACTGGTATTTGGCATATCAAATACGCACACGAGCAGCTTGCCAGCTTGCCATGCAGGTGGCATACTCTTGTAGTCACCTCCCAAATAAAGCATTTATTGATGAACTGCGTGGCGCTTCTCGCCGCGCAAGCCGGGCTGTAATAGTCTGGCTGCTGGGTAGTTGACGAAAGGGAAGTCCTAATGTGAGAAATGGCAGCCCCCCATGGGAGTAGGGGCTTGTCTGGCTTGTTGGGAGGCTCTGCTGGAGTGGCAGGTCAGTGCTAGAACCCGCATGCCTCCCGGGCGCCTCATGAGTGGCTGGGCACAGGGAGAGCCAGTAGCAGCTCTGCCCCATGTCTGAGAGTCTCTGGTTCAGCTACCTGGGCCGGATTGAAAAAAAATAAAAACTGCTGCAGGGGTGAGTGTCGGTGATCCGGCTGTGATAGTCTGGTCTGCTGGGTGGAGTTGTGGGATGAGAGGGAAGTCCGGATGTGGGAAATGCGGCCCCCATGGAAGCCATGCTACATAAGTGCAAGATTTTAATTTTTGTAAATAATGCTCTGAACAGATTCCCATGGGGGCCATGCTACATAAGTGCATGATTTCTGGTACTCTACAACCACATGTAGAGCATTGCAGTCAAGCATGTGGGGACCACGTTTGCTTATGACCCTGTTCATCAAAAAGAAGGAAGGGAGCTTAAAAATTTAAACTCCATAAGAAAGAATGAACAAATTAAGGCAATACTCTAATAATAAAACATGTGCTAGTCCTTTAGAAATCTCCCGAAATGCTTAAAATAAGAATTAAAAAGTAAATCCATATTTTCTAACAGCAAAAAATACATTAAATTGTGTGGGAAATTGTTCCCCAACTATAACTGCAAAGTTGGATAGTCCCTTACAAAAAACATCTTAGGTCTTAGAATATAAATGGATAGCAAAATGTTCCTGGAAAGAGTAGAATAGGATAGTTTAGGTTTTCTAGATGAAGAGGGCAAGTTGGGTAAAAATAAAATAGGAAACTGCAGTGCTATACTTTGAGGGTGCCTGCTGATTGGCTAAGGGTGAAATATACCAGTCCCTGCTCTTAACTTACCCATTGAAGTTTGATGCTTACTAATTGTTCTTAACATCTCTGTAACTTAATGACTGTGTGTTTATCTCCCTATGTTCATTCGCTAAACCCTCTGCAACTGACCACTGCTGGATGGAGGTCAAAGGTGCCAATCCAATTAGCTTTAGCAAAATGGTTTGTTTATTGAGAAAAAGTGCCTTGAATCATTTTTGATGAGTTTGAAATTTAAGAGTTTATATTCTACTTTTAAAAGTTTTCCTTAGGTTTTTATGTTACACTTGTGGTGCTCCAGACCTTACTC
>JAJIBD010033485.1:0-29865 GCA_021461705.1 Cryptotis parvus | reverse complement strand
CTAACACTGATCCACAATTCCTCTCTCCAGAAGAATCCTTCTTCTTCCCTTTGTTCCCTCAGCTCCTGTATGTGCCATTGGGGTTGGGAGTCATGGCTCCATGACCACAGGCAAGCACTTGTGAGGCACTAAGTCTTTTTTTTCTAGAACCCATCCCGAGAATTCTCAAGTCATGGAGCTGGTGGGACAGCTTGAGTAGACACTAGCTTACCAAGTGTTATTCTGCTGTCCACTGGGTTAAGGTTGCACCAGCTTCCAGGCTCATAGCTTATGGGAGGGCTTGTGTTGTTTTAGTGAGAGAAGTCTTGAGGGAAGAAGACACCCAAGAGTAAGACGCAAAGAGTCAAAACAGAAAGGGGAGGCATTGAGGTCTGGTGCATTGTCAGTAAAGTGTCACTCGGGGAAGGGAAGCTCTAGAAAGAAGTCCTGAGGATATCAAAGAACACAAGAAGGGCACTATTAAATCATCTAGCCTGGCAAATTAAAATTTGTCATATAAAATCCCGATGTCATTGATTTTTCCCACCCTCTATCTGCATGCTGGGAGACCCCTGCGCCAAAAGTCTAGATGGGTGAAGAAAGGAGGAACCAGGCTAAGATGAAATTCATCCCTGTGCTGGCCCTCATCCAACCAAGGACCATAGTAATGTGTAAGAGGGTGAAGCTTTGGAACAAATGTTAATGTTAGGTGTAATGAAGGCTGGTGGAACTCAGTATGGGGAAGTAAATTGCAGTCACTGAAAGGAAATTGTTCTTGACAGTGAGGGAACCAGAAAGGCATGACTGTGCTGGGGTTATCTCAGGGCAAAGAAGGGAGTGGAAGCAGAAAGTGCTGTTGGTAACACTTGGAGGAAAAAGTAGTTCACTCCTTCAGCAAAGCTGCTGCCTTGATGGCAGGTGTCAAGAACTAAAGGAGGAGGAAAATGTGGAGGTAGCTGCAACATGGAGGAGTCTGCACACGACTCACTCTATTTTGAAGCTAAGAAAAAAAATCTCTAGGTCTTTTAAAAGAGCAAAGCAAAACAATGAGGCAAGCTAAATGACAGCCAATCTGGCCACATACTAGTTTTCATTGAAAATTTGAGGAGCTTGGCTATTTACTGACAATTTATAGCTTTGCCATAGTTGTTTTTGCAATTAAAAATATTTTGGAAATTAGTCATCAAGCATGGTATGTTTCTGACATAAGTAAAAATTTGTGTTGTATACTTTTTCCTACCTAATATATGACTCAAACGTAGAGGAGGCATTCATAGGAATAAGAGCAAGGCTTCTGAACGAATACTGTATATGGGAGCTCCTGTTCATCTCACCCACAGAAATGTTAAAATGAATCTTCATGAGCAGATTAGGTAACAACCAGCTAGAGGCTCTTCTTTCACAGCTTCCTTTACCATACTGTTTCCTTCCTGTAAATGTGTTTCTTCCACAGACCTCCCATTAGTTTAAAAAGGAGATTCAGGGTCTAAAATAGATAGTGAGAAAGTATTTAGGTAAGATAAAGCTTCCATAATGCCTCATGTGTTAGCATTTGGGGGGAACCTGCTTGAAAGATTAGCTACTTCCAGCCTCTGCCAGTGATTACATAGGTAAGTAATATGACATTACAATGAATTAGTTACACAAATCATGGACTTTGAAAATAACATAAAAGTTTTTTTCTTCTCAAATCTCATTGTGGTGGGAAATGTGCACTGGTGGAGGGATGGGCGCTGGAACACTGTATGACTGAAACCCAATTATGAACAGTTTTGTAATTGTATATCTCACAGTGGTATAATAAAAAAACTCACTGTAAAGGATCAAAGTGCAGGAGACTTTATGGAAATACCAAGGTGAAGGAGAACCTGTCTTTTAAAGGATGAATACTGTCTCTGTTAAAAAATAGGAATTTGACCATTATTCAGCTAAGCATTTTAGCTCCCATGTATTTTCCAGGCACTGTTGTAGATGCTGGAAATTTAGCAGTCAGTTAAATGTATGTGAAAATCTTGAATTCATGAATTTTATTGTCTGAAGGAGAGAGGAGATCAGTGAGTGTGAATGAACCAGGAGGAACAGGCAGCTCAGCTGTACATTGATACCCGACCGTGTCTCCTTCACTTCAGCCTGCTTGGTCATTTCCAGGTGTTTGGACTGAGGCACATATGCAGTGTTTTGATACATAAATCACCAGAGGTGAGATGGGTGGGACAGTGGCTGTGTTTAGGATGGGGTTGTGCCTGCTGAGTGTGATGGATGAGACAGGAGTGAGGGTAGACTTAGTAGGGTGTACAGAGTGATGCGCTAGAGAAGGAAGGAGGGCTTATGGAGAAGTGGGAAGAGTGGGAGTGAAGACAAATGGCATTCGATTCTCGCTCAGATCTCTGTGGTAAGGAAATGTCACAGACAGGTGAGGTGGTTTGAGGGTGTGATGCTGGGATTAACTGTGATGGGACTGAATTTTTCTAACTGAAGATGCATTACTGGAGGAATGGGGTAGAGGAGCTGAGAGGCAAGAAAGATGCTGGAAAGATGATCCTCGCTGATTCCAGAATCCCTAACTATTATAACTGAGTTGTACTGTGAGCCGGAAGCTGAAGGTGTCCTGGGTACCCAGTGAGAAGAATAGAATGACTTGTGTAGAGTAATGATACGGAGATGTGCCCAGAAGTACTGAAGCTCTTCTGAATTATCTCAGTGAAAAGTGATTAACTTAGTGTTTCTATACATTGGAACTCTATGCAGCCTTAAAAATAAAGCTAGCAATCCATTTTTTCTCGATAATTTTGTTAATTATCCTCTCCAGACGCCTTATTAAATTGTATATTTATAGAATTATTTAATGTAAAATTTAAGGTGAAGTAGTATAGAATTATACATATTAATTACAAATGTACATATAAAATAAAGGTTTTGAAATTTTAAAATCAACTTATTCATTTAAAATTTTGTGAAATTTCAGGAATTTAGCTTTTATTAATCTCTCTCCCTATATATATAATTATATATATATATATGCACACATATATATGTGACCACCTCAACAATTGAAAAAGAAAAGATCCATTTCAGATATGGAATATAAAGAAACATAGTAAGGGATAATAAATGGCCAAAGTCATTGAAATTGGGCATTTAGTCTACAGAACTAAGCTTACTTGGGAGGGAGGTGACTGGAATGGGTGGGGAAGTAGTCCTGGGTGTGGTATTGGAATGCAGGCATGAAAAGTATAATTAACGGTATTATAAAACCCAGTACCTCTTTTAAATGGTGGAAAAGAAGAGGATGAAACAAATGTACCAACTGACAACGTGATATTTGTGTGTACCATATGTTTAAATAATTTAAAACAAATTTTGCTATTCATATTAATATCTTATAATTATCTCAATACTTCATATATTAATTCAGTGCTTAATTAATTAATATCTGATAATATGTTAAACATCTTTCCTAATTAGTATGTGTTTACTAGATTTCTTTTTTAGGGAAGCCTTAAATTTAATTTGCATTTTACTCCAAAGAGACCTCTGTTTAAGTTCTGTAGATTTGTTTCATACCTATGTTCACTGAAGTATTCTGTGCGAATGTCAGGTCATAAAAAACAACCCACATACCCAAAGCAGATTAGGGGAGAAGTGATGGATATATATTCACAACAGAATATTACATGGCTATAAGAAGGATGAAATCTTGTCTTTGCTGCAATAGGAACTGGAGAAGGGGGAAGGACAAGTCCTCGGCATCCCTCTCCTCTGTGGTATGTGGAGAAATACAAGGGAATGACAGCATTGAGTGATGATAAGCCTTTGGCTTTGGGTTCTGAGACATTGCAGGCCACAATTCTCCTCCCCCTTCCCCCCACCATGCCTAGGTGGATCATGTGGAATTTAAGAGAGAAATCACCTGGGCAGGCCAGAGGCTATAATGGGAGCCGTCAGCTCCAGTGTCTTCCCACCAACCAGAACTGAGTAGATCTGGCTTCATTTTCATAAAGCAGACCTGTGTGGGCTTTGCTTTTCTTTGTTTATTTCTTGGGGGTGCTTGGCAAGGGGTGGTGGGAGGACAGCTGTAGAAGCCACCTCTCTCTTCTGGGAACCCACATTCATGCAGGTGTCTGGGGTGTTACCTCTGGGAGCTCCACATTTATGTAGGTGTCTGGGGTGTTACCCCTGTTTGAGGTTCGGAAGCCCTAGGTGGACCTCCCATTTTGGTATTGGGACACTGTAGTCATAACTCAACAGTATACATCTCTGTTGGCAACATGAGAAGTAACTTAGAATTCTGTTCCATTTCGCTGCTGACACAGAGCAAGGAATTAGTGGTGCTCATCTGAGAGCACATGGACTCAGCCTCAGGGCAGCCCGTGAACATTCAGCTGCAGAGTAGTTAGCAGAAGGTGATAAGGTCTTTATCTCTAGCTGCTCAGGCAGATCTAAGGATCCCCAGCCTCCTCCTGCACCAAGCTCAGGCAGGGCCTTGGCAATGTGGGCTACCCAGAGGGATCAGAAGAGGGAAGTGAGGCGTGTGACCTTCAGGCACTGGGGAGAAGCTGGGATCTGGCACTCACCAATAGTTCTGGGGACTGGACCAATCATGCTTAGAACTGGAGGGAAGTGGTGGGCTATCACATAGAAGTGATAAGTTATGTAGAGTTAACCAAGAAATAAGGCTGGATGCTGAGAAACTGGCTAGGCGCTGAGGAACCAGGGAAGAGACCAAAATCCTGTCACTCTGACACAGAGGGCAGCATGCTCGTGGGCGAGACCACTCCACGTCTGATGTGATGGCTTTCTTGACAAGACCTGGGGAACAGGAAGAAAGGACACACTAATGATTATGGTCTCTGCCAGGAAGCTCAGACCTTCCTACACCCATTGCCAGGAACCGCAAATTGTCGGAAGGATTTGGGATTGGCCTGCTTGGTGGTGGGAGCAGACTAGCTCAGGGCTGATTTCTATTTTTATTTTATTGTTATTTTTTATCTGTTTTAAAGACTAAATCTTTCGATAGATATGACATTGTTGGGTGAGGCTGAAGTTGTTTTTTTAAAAAAATTAAAAATTAAAATGACATTGCATTCATGAACAAATGCCTGTTAACCCCACCCCCAAAAATGATTAGCTGAAATCTCTCCAGTCATAGTCCTCAGGCATCCTTTTTATTATTAATGTAGTTAATAGATTTTTCTCCCAAAGCATGTTATTCCAAAATGTTAAACTTTTCATATGTTTTTTGACTTCACTGTTAGCATAAATGTTTGTCATTATTGGCTTGTAAAAGCAGTTCTATCAAATTGTCAAGGTGCTTATGCTTGTTTTTGTTTTTAATTATTATTTTGCATTCTTGTTATTCCTTTATAAAATGTTATTTTTCTTAAAAATATAAAAATGATATTGCAGTTTAACATGTTTAGTCTGCAGAATTAAAAATTTATTATCAGGTTAGGGGGCTCAAACAGATTAAGTAGAGGATTAAAGAAAATTTGTTTTCCTTTATGGAGTTAGATATATAAATCTTCTATAAAATGTGGCTAATGAGAAAAAAGTATTGTTGGCTGTGTAGGTAAAGGAGAATACACAAATATAAAATCAGGAAAATTAAAGGGAGGAGGTGGAATTACTTCGAGGACATAGGATTGTACTACCTTTATGTCAGCCAGTTATATTGAAACCTAATTTAATAGAGAAGAATTTGCTGGGATCTAATGTCGTTCTCTCAACCAGTGCTGGAAATTTATAGGCGGTCATAAAAAAAACCCCAAAAACAAAAGCAAGTCCCTGAGTGCTGTGAGTAGAGTGAAAAGTATAAATTAGGAGTGAAGTAAACAGTTTGAGTCTTACTGGTGTTTAAGGCTGCCCACACAGTGGTGAATCTACATCGCTCTCTCCCCTCTGCCTCTGAACAAAAACATGATGGGAAGAAGGAGCTCAGCTGTTTCCCTGCCCTTCACCTTTTCTGGCTTCTCCCACCACCGACTTTGGTCAGGTGCTTCCTGTCCCGCTGGGAAGGCTTCCTGGCTGATTTTTCCTGCCTTCTTCCATCCACTACTCCATCCTGTATGCTCCTTCACACTCCCTACACTCACCCTCTCAAATGATCTTCCCTAGGCCCTCTTGACTGGGTGGAACCAGGCTACATCACTGAACTGTCCCAGCCTCCTCATGCTCTAAGAACCCGCCATCACTGCGCAGTAGTCCCATAGTTTTCACGGCCTTGGGCTTTTTTGCTTCTTGGGCTCCTCAGTTTTTTTTTGAGGTACTGGGGATTGAACCTTGGGCCCCCGAACATGTAAGGCATTGACTTTTGTTCAGCCTCATTCCTTGGCTCCACAGATACTTCACTTTCGATCATTTTATAACATTAGGCACATAAATTAAATAGGAAGAACACTGACACCATGGTAATCTCATGGTAGGTAGAAGTGGGACCAGATTATTGATTTATGAAGTTGAGGTGCAACACACGCCAGCTGTTTTGAAGTGCCATGGCTGGGCCACCTCCGACTGCCGATGCGGGGCAGGTTTTCCTCTCACCCTACTCTGAGCTGCAGTGGAAGCAGATTGTAGTTTACCTTTCTGATCCTGGATTAGTATTTACTTTGGCCATGCCACCTCAACCTTCCTTCTCTCTCTTCCCTCTCCTTTTCCCTTCTCATGTCGTTTTGCTAGTTACATTATGTGTATGTATGATACACACACAATACACACACACACAGCCACCAGTAATAATTATAGATCTCATTCTTAAGACTTGATAATGGTGAGGCTCTTTATGTTCCTTGAGCAGGCAGATGCCTTTTGGCCATCTTGGTTGTGACAGGACATATTGAGATGTTACTGGTGCCCCCTATTAAGTAATCGATATTTACGGAAGTCAAGTGATCGCTATATATATATATATATATATATATATAGATATATATATGCATATACTATACATATATCTCAACCAATTTTGATAATTGAATTAAACCAAGTGACTTCGATCACTAATAAAGCATGCATTACCCCAACCTACCCTTCTGTTTTGGGTTGGGGACATGTTGGCTAGCTGGAGTCGCTATCCTGATCTCTCTCTCCTAGTGAGTAACTATACATGTACGTCAGAAAAGGTTTCTTCACTAGGTTGTGGTGGAAATGTCTGATGTTTAGTTCATTTCTTTAGTTACTAGATTTAATCCTGTTATTGCCTTGTTAATTTGAGTCTGATGGTGTGTCACATGGGCTGTGTGCTGAGAGACCTGCACTCACTGTGTGGTTGTTGGGTGTATATGGTGAGAGCCCCCATTCACGGTTTTCCCCTAGATCTCTGATCATAACTGCTTTGTGTATGATGCTCAGTGGTTTTAGGCGTGAGCCCAGTGCTGGATTCACAAACACTGCACCCATTGGCATCTTTTGTTTTTTTGCTTTTTGGGTCACACTTGCAATGCTCAGGTTACCCGGGATCTACACTCAGGAATTACTCCTGGCGGTGCTTGGGTACCAAGTAGAATTCCGTGGATCAACCCGGCTCGGCACAGGCCGCCAGGTAAGGCAAACACTCTACCTAAGCAGGGCCATCGCTCCGCCCCCATTACACTTTGTGATATACTGACCTGTAATCAGTCCAGAGCAGCAGTTCTGAGCCTCACTCTTCGGTGTATCTTTGCTTTGGAATGTCTTTTCTGCAGGCTGTTACCGCCCCTGAGCGTATGTTTGTCCATTACGATGTTTCTGTGTGTGTGTGTGGTGTAGATGGATCCTTCTTGGGGCACATCTCTCTCCAGGCACTCATGTGGGTCCCAAGCACATGTATAACCTGGACTCTCATCTTCAGAGCCAAAATTTCATACTGTCATAGCTAGTGCTGGGATGTCTACCGGGGCTCTCTCTCTCCTCATTCTCATACTCTTCTTTCTCTCCTATTCTCTCTCTCTCTCTCCTATTCTCTCCATGGAAGACGGCATTCTCTGTGCTGAGCGATGTTACGTCTCTCTGTCTTCCTAACCTCCCTGTGGAAGTTTCTAAATAGCTCCTTGTTTTGAACTTTAAAAATGTTTTAAGTTTCTCTGTACTTGGTTGATGAGGTGAGACCATTCACATTAAACATTAAAAGTGACTGATGTTGATGCTGGCTTACTGTCATCCTGTTTTCTATTGGTTTTATACTGATTTTGCCATTTATTTGTAGATTTTTTTTTTTTTTTTTTTTGCTTTTTGGTGTCACCCGCAATGCCTGGGGGTTACCTCCTGGCTCTGCACTCAGGAACAATTCCTGGCGGTGCTGGGACCCATATGGGATTCTGGGATCGAACCTGGGCGGCACAGGCCGCCCAAGGCAAGTGCAACGCCGTTACCCGCTGGGCTATCGCCTCCTCCCTTATTTCTAGACTTTTTGTTTGGAGGGTTTTCTTGGCTTCAGCCCTCAGCTTAACCAGTTTTCACATCGTGTCTCTGCTCTGTATTTTATTTTGTGATCACGTGAGCGCTGAGCCGTTCCTAACATCTCTTCCATATTGGTGAGATCACTGTTCGCCAGACTGAACCCATTCCGTCCTATTCCTTTCCTCTTCTTTTTCTGTGATTTGTTGTTGACTGATCTTATTCTTTGTTTCTCAGAGTCCATTTACTAGTTTCAAGTAAAGGTTTTTAAAGTGCTTGCTTTCCTGTATGTTCTGCACATTCTATACAAGAACTACTTCGTGGTCACGTATTTGAGTGCACTTGACGCGTCTGCTGGGCAATATCTTTTATTATATTTTCAAATGTTTTAGAGATTTTATTTCTGTGATATTCTGATACCTGAGTACTTTCTTTCTCATATTCGCTTTGCCTTTTTTCCACCAGGGAAGCCTCTGCTTCATGGGTCTGTTTCGGACTCTTTAGTGTGGGATGGTACCATTCATGGGAGGTTTTCATAAACAGTTGTTTTTCTTTCCTGTTACCATTACATCTCTCCCCCTTTGTGTGGAGCACACACTATCACCAGCGGTGGTGCAGGGGACCATGTTATGTTGGGGATTGAACCAAGGTCTCTTGGATACAAAGTCAGTGGTCTTGCGCCTCTGGCCCAGGTCAAGTTCCCTCATTGACTCTCCAGACCCCTCTGCTATATTTCTTGGTGCAGAACCGCCTGTATTACTCATAGCCGAGTTGACGAGGCAAATCTTACTGGCTGTAGAGGCTCCAAAGATCTGGGTATAGAGGTCTGGGGGCTTCCCGCGGTGCTGTTCATCCCTGGGTCTCCTACTCTATCAGAGGCCTCTGTTGATGCTGTGACCCTGTGCCCCGTCCCATCTCTTTCATGCTGGAGTGCGTCGCCACAGCTTGGATACTTCTCATTGGGCTGTTGGTGCAGCCGAACTCTCTGATCTGGATAATCGCCCAGGTCCGGTCTAGGTTGGGGCACCTGAGGATGTGGGTCCTGGTATAATGGTGGTCCCCATCTCCTTGGGTCCAAGCAGCAGGGATCCTCTGTCATCCAGGGGAAGCTCTAGTACCCTCCCACAACAATTGCTGGTTGGTTCATTGGTCTTGGTGGGCCTCTATAGTTTGCTGTCAAACTGATGTCCAGTCTTGCTTGTCTGGAGTTGTGGTCACACTTAGCCCAGAAAGATACTGTTGCATGTCTGATCCACTCCCAGTGGTGTGCTTGGGATCCATGTGCTGGGAAGAATTGAAGCTCTCCCACACTACCATGCAAGGTAGTGCTTTGGGTTCCCGTCCTAGGATCTCTGGGACAGATTCTTGTTATTTTTTTTAAATTGTCACAGCTGGTAATGCTCAGGGTTGCTCCTGGCTCTGCACTGTGGAATTACCCTGTATGCTCTGGGACCATATGGGGTGCCAGATTCAACCTGGGTTACACAAAAAGCAATCGTCCCAACGAGCGTACTACCACCCTGCCCCTCTCCCTGCTTATGTCTTTGGGGTATTTCATTAAGTATTCCATCCATCTATCTATGTATCTATGTACTCCATTCATCTATCTATCTATCTATCTATCTATCTATCTATCTATCTATCCATCTATCTATCTATCCATCTTCATCTATCTATCTATCTATCTATCTATCTATCTATTTCATTCATCCATCTATTTATCTATCTATCTATCTCATCTATCTATCTATCTATCATCTATCTCATCCCACCTACCTACCTATACCCACTTTACACTCACCTACTCCTACCTACCTACCTACCTACCACCCTACTACCTCACCTACCACCTACCCTACCTACCCACCTACCTACCTACCTACCTACCTACCTACCTACCTACCACCTCACCCACCCACTACCTACCTATCTATCTATCTATCTAATCTATCATCTTCATCTCTATCCCTATCCTTCTCTCTATCCCGCTTCCTATCCTGCAAGTCTCTATCCTTCTCCATCCCTCTCTCTCTCTATCCCCTCTCTATCCCTCTCCTCTATCCCTCTCTGATCCCTCTCTCTACCCTTCTTCTCTATCCTCTCACTATCTCCCTTCTCTGTCTGTCTCGTCTATCTATTCCATTTTTTTAAATCTTTCTAAAACTGCCATGATTTACAGATTTATTCTCGCAGTACAGTTGTCATAAGAATTCCTTGTTCAACAATAAACCCAACAAATGCGTTCCTTATCACTAATTGTACCGCACGCCTCTCTACCCACTCCTCAGTCCCCACACCAGTTCTTCACAGCTGGCTGCAATAACATTGATCATTGCAAATATTTTATGTGGGAAAGCTCCTGGCATAGACCTGACTCTAGCTTAACTGGGTGGTTTCATGTTGTGCCACCACTTTGTAGCACATCACAGGAAGAAGCTGTAGTAGAAGCTGGTGTCTCTGGTCATTCATCCTGGAGCCAGCTCTGATCAGTCCTAGTTCATGGTTGGTTGTGAATGCCAGTATGTGCAGCTTCAGTGCTGCCTTATTGGGCCGCCATTGAAGGTGGGAGTAATGAGAGTGAGGGCCTCAAAGTTCCCAGTCCAAGCCCAGCTGGCAAATGCCTTCCAAAAATCTTACGTAAGCTTGCTGGTCTTGGACCTCCTGCTATGTTTTTAAATGGGGAATATGACCTGTACCCATATTCTCCTCCACTGATCTTTCAAGACCATTTATTTTATAAGACTTCAAAAGCTGGAGCTATTTTTGCCTTTCTTTTTGGTCATTCACAGGCTAACCTATTTGTGATTTGAAGATTCACAATTCTCACATACCACACTTAAGCCTGAAACTCCAGAGACTTTAATGCTCAGGCACAGTGAAGTACCACAACTAGGTCCCACTTCTCTTAGCCACAGTCTCTCTTTGCTGTCTTGTAAATTGGGCCGAAGAAGATATCTTTTTATCATATTTGGAATCTTCGGTAAATTTCTTGCCAGCTTGTGACACCATTTAATTTATGTTGCTGTACTTTTCTTTGGCTGAATTAGCATGCAGATCAATCCCCTTAACACCACTGCTATGGTGGCATTAGAAGCCATTGCTGAAAGATGAAGGTAGAAGAATGAGGATCTTCCTTGAGCAAACTCTTAAGTTCACTTTCTTCGTCTTGTGCACATTTGTTGTCTCTGGCCTTCACTGTCGAGTCATTTAGATTCTCGGTTAAGGTTTCTTTGTCTCTCAGACAGAGTTTTCTCCTCCCAAGCTTCTCTCCCACTTGTACCACCTATAAAGCTACAGTGAAGTGCCAACTCTTTATTTAGTTTTCACTGTACTTCAGGCTTTAGAGCTGGCAGGTATGTTATCAGGCATGTTTGGTCTAATTCATTTGCCATGTTTTCCTATGCTTCATTTCATCTGTTCACATTAATACCGTTCCATTTCTTTAATATTTAGTGGCAATAAGTTTATTTCAGGAAAATTTTTTGAACTGTGGAAGCATAATTTACAACAATAAATAATAAGCAGCAAAATATAGACTTTGGTGAAAGTGAAATCTTAATTCAAGAAAACATTTTATCAACATGCCCTTTTGATTTGGTGATATTGATGTGGGACTAATAATGGGAGCAACAGTGATTGATACTTGGTTTGTAGCTTAATTAAAAACATTCTACATCAAATTAAGTAGTTAGTTTCTCAGAAAAATGTAGAGAAACTCCTTCCTAATGTGTCCCATGACTGCTGATACATAAGTGGATCCTATATTCTTGTGTTTCTCACTGTAAAATTTAAGTAGTATAAAGAAAAGATTAGCTGCCTATAGACATATGGCCTTTTTAGCATTTACAGGTGCATAGACAAAGAAAGTTTTCTTTTGGTTGTTATTTTTTGGCCACGCCGGTAGTTCTTCACAATGTAGTTCAAGTTCAGGAATTACTCCTGTGCTGCCTAGGAGCTTGCTTATAGTATGCCAGGATAGAACCTGGGTTGGTCGCATGCAAGGGGTGCATGCCATGCTCTCTGTATTATTCCCCAGCTCCTAGAAATGGGTTCTACTCATTCATTCAAAAATTATTCCATAAGAGGGACCGAGCGTATAGCCCCCAAGCGGTAGGGCAGCATTTACCTTGCACGCAGCCGACCTTGGGTTTGATCCCCAGTATCCCATATGGTCTCCCAAGCACCGCCAGGAGTAATTCCTGAGCAAAGAGCCAGGAGCAACCGAGCATCACTGGGTGACCCCAAAAAACCAAAAAAATTAATAAGGATAGGGAATTTACTTCTCCCAGACCAAATAAAGACACCTTTCTCCCAATGGCCAAAGACTGAGGTTAAAAAACAAATTATGTCTAAAAATATTTACCGATTGGAACTGTAAATTGCTCAATGACCAAATTTTTGTATTGTTTTTCAGAGAATATATTAAGGTTATAGGACTTGTTATTAGTTTCTACTGGTTCAGAAGGCCAAGGAAAAATGACTCGAGACTCTAGAGTAGAGAGAATTGCATGAAGTTCTGATTCTGGTATGACAAGTGGCTTGTTCCAAACCAGAGGCCCTTTTTTTAGAAATATGACCAAGCTAAGGTCAGCACCAAAGCTTCAGGAAGTATGTTTGGTATGTGTGTGTGTGTGTGTGTGTGTGTGTGTTTGTTACTGTTGCATATTTTAGGCTCAGAAAGTTTATTGATAGACTACTGCTCACTTTGGACATCACCATCTTGCGTGGCTCTCTGAAATTTCTAAAGAATAGTGCTCCCTCTGCCATGACCCTAGGTGCTCATCCACTGTGGTTCTCACCTTTGGTGTTCACTGGGCCTTGAATCTGAGTTTGAATATACCAGGCCCGCTGGGTTCCCAGACATAGAAGCCTCAGTCATGCCGATGCTGCTTTTACTGGGATTTACTGGAGAATGACTGAGCTAAATAACTTAGAGTGAAGAAATGACTTGCTTTTGCTGTAGGGAGAAGACTGTATTTTGAGGGAAGAAAAGTCTCTCCTTTGATGGAGGAAAGGTTCTGTACGCTGGGTAGGCAGTATCTTATAAATGTAACATCTGGGTTATATGGCAATTTATTTCTGTAGATATTTTGGAGCACTGGTGTAACTTTTCTCTATATCATCCCAAATAAAAGGAAAAATTTCTTCTGTGGGTAAAATTCTTTGATGTACCTCTAAAGTTATCTTGGAATGATAATGACAGAGGTTATGAACTGCAGACCTGGGCAGTCTCTGTGCTGCTTCAGTTCTAAGCCTTGGCCAGCACTAGCCATACTGGCAGGAGTCATGCGCCCGCATTAGAGTATTTGGTGGGCTTTCCAGCTTACTGTCTTTTGAATTGGGGTGCAGCAGGGAGTTCCAGTTGGTGCCCTTGCAGGTCTTATTTGAAGGTTTTTCCAGCTACTGCATTTGGAATTAAGTAGGGAGTGTGTTTGTTTTTGGTGTTGAATCTGCGTACATGGAACTGGAAATAACGAACTGATGTACCCACCTGGCGTACTTACACTCATATCTGTCTCATGGGAGAAAAGTGTGTTTCCTTCCATAGCGTTAGTAACCTTCACTAATGGAAGAGCTTTATGCTCAGAAGCTGAGAGTTACCTTGACTCCTGTTCTAACCTTTAAACTGAGTACTCCTTGTTAGAGGTAATAGGCCATGTAATAAAAATAAAACAAATTACCTGTTTTTACTCACCATAAGGTTTGGCAGTCTTACACTTTTAAAAGTTTTTTTTTTTCTAAAGACTATCTTTGTTGACTTTAGAGACCAAAGCACTTTCCACATTTCCTTCCTATATTATTGTTTTCATCTTCTGTTGCTAGTGTGATTCAACAGAAAATGTGACCTCCTAATGTTAAAGAAACCATGCTTTCCTAATGTTATAGAAATTGGCTCTATCTCTAGTCTGTCTTCTTCTTGCCTATTTCCATTTCCTTTGGTGTTTTCATACCAGTTACTGAAGAATATTTTCAGTATATATACTCATATTAATTTTATTATTATTATTTTTGCTGCAACTAGAGTTTCCTGACTTTAACACACTCCTTTCATCCCTACTTCTAACAAGTAAGGCACCTCATCAATGGAAAGCCAATAGAAAAGCTAAAAGTTGCTCGTACCTGTTAGACTGAGCTGTGAAAGAAAGTCAGGTACAAATGCCAGAGTTATAATATAGAATTTGCGACCATGGGTGGAGGAAACCAGAAGGGCAAATCAGTCTTGGAGTGTTTGAGAGAAGACATTTATTATTATATTATTAATATTATTATTATTATTAATATTATTATTCTTTATTTTGCTTAGTTTAAAACAAGGTGGATTTACAAATACTAAGTTTTCACTATACTATCACTATCACTATCTTCCCGCTAATCATCTATTTGCTCGAGCGGGCACCAGTAATATTCCATATGCCCTGTCTCATGCTAGTAGAACCCAAAGGCATCCGCTGTTCCAGGAACATAAAAGCTTCAAACACTATTAGGTCACGGGAATGACCTAATATAAATGTTATTGGTACTTGGCATATCAAATACTATACGGCAGCTAGCCAGGTTTGCTGTGCGGGTGGCATACTGTTGTAGTCACCTCTAAATAAAGCATTCATTGATGAACGGTTGGGCGCCGCGCGAGCCAGCTGTGATAGTCTGGTCTGCTGGGTGGAGTTGTGGACGAGAGGGAAGTCCGATGTGGAAATTGGCGGGCCCTATGGAGCAGGGGAGGGTGGTCTGGCTTGTTGTGAGGCTCTGCTGGGGTGGCAGGCCAGGTTAGAACTTGCCATGCCTCCCGGTGCCTCACGAGAGCTGGGCACAGGGAGAAGCAAGCAGCAGCTCTGCCCTATGTCTGAGAGTCTCTGGTTCAGCATACCTAGGCTGGATTGAAAAAAAAAAAACTTGCTGCCAGTTTTTCTACAATACAGTTGTTAGAAACATCATGGTTCAACATCAAGCCTGAGAAAAATATATAGAGCTTGCCAGGTCCAGGTGCACATTTCTGCTGTGTTCTGACACTTTTACAAATGGACAAGCCTCGCATGTTCCATTTCTAAATGTGGGAGCTGCCAAAGATGGGAATGCATTTAAAGGTGGAGAGGATGATGCATGTTTGGTGTGAAAAGATGGGTTGTGCATCGCGGGCTAGCAAGTACCTGCGGGAGAAAGATTAACTCCGTCTTGGGGAGTTCCAGTCTTGTGACAACTAGAAAGTGTAGAGTAAGATGATATATACCCAACAATCAACCTGTCTTGAGAGATTCTTTGGTGCTGATTAGATCTTCACCATGTCCATTTCCACATTAATTTCAGAAATGAGTGTGTTTTAGTATGTTGCCATTCTTTTTAATATGACATAATAATGTATAATATCTTTTAGAAGCTCCAAAAGTAAATGAGGACAAATTATTCCTTCTTCTCACCTATTCTGATCTTTATCATTGATCAAATATATGTTGCTTAGAATTGGAATTGAGACTTAAAAAATAGAAAAGCAAACAGGCGCAGGCATACCCCATTTATTCTTGCTGAAATGTGAATAATCTAAAGAGGTAAACCATAGGAGTGAAAAGTGATGACCTTGGTGTGGTAGAAAGAGCCAAGCTAATACTTTTATTTTCTTAGCCTCATAACTGAAGACCTCTGTGACCTGTGACAATAGAAAATTAGTAAATGCAAAGCTCTAGTGTGAAATACCACTACATAACACATGGCTATTTTTTGTGGGGAGGCCAACCTGAGGGGGCTCTGGGGATGCCAGGACTGAACCTAGGCCAGCCATGTGTAAAGCAAGTGTCTTCCTGCAGTACCTGCTCCACTCCCAATATATAGCTCTTGCTTAAGTCCATGTTACAATATAGGTACTTCTTCAATTTGATTTTTCTGGTTGTCAAGTAAGCTTAGATTGAAAATGTTTATATGTTTTTAGCATTCTTAAAGCATTCTAAAGCATTCTAAAGCAAGTGTCTTCCTGGCAGTACCTGCTCCACTCCTAAATATATAGCTCTGTTTTAAGTCCATGTTATAAATATAGGTAATTTCAATTTGATTTTTTTTCTGGTTGTCATAAGCTTAGGATTGAAAATGTTTATATGTTTTTAGCATTCTTAAATTACCCTTTAACATTTCGTATTCCCTTCATATCTAATAAACTGATAATGTCTCTTAGAAAAGTGTGAATTTCTTATTACATTGTGGTCTTTCCACAATTGATCGCATGGTGGCATACAGTAAGCACTCACTTTGCTGCTTACAGGACTGAGAAGCTAAGGGGGATGGGCTGAGTTCATGGAATGCCATGCTCATGAGAGAATCCAGGTCTTCCTGCTCTGGGTCATCCTTTGCTTCAGTCTCTTTAACTGCCTCCTCCTCCTTCCTCCCTCCTCCTCCTCCGCCTCCTCCTCCTCCTCCTCCCTCCTCCATCCCTTCTTCTTCCATCTCTTTCTCTTCAACCTCCTGCCTCTCTTCAATCTCCTCATCCTCCCCGTCCTGGTAGGTTTGGTGATGGGATGCCGAAAGGCGCCGTTTCTTAGCGGCTTGCTACTGTTTCTTCCCCAGCTGCCCACCTTCTTACTTAGTGTCATTCAGAGCCTCCTTTACTGGTGCTGTTGTTAGTGCTGAATTCATTCTCTAAGACTTCCAAGTATATTGTCTTAAATGCACTAGTAGTGTCTGGTGGTGGCTGTGGGTTTAAAAAGCAGAACTTCATAGTTCCTGGGGTCAATGCAGCACCTCACGGGGTGTTCTGCCACCAAGCCACACCCCTAACCACTCCACCATTATTAACTCAACAAATTATTTAGGTCCCTGTGATTGCAGTGTTAGCCAATGACAGGGTTCCCGTACAATAATGGTCCAACCCAACAGAGTGTCCGCCCCATCACCATTGTCTCTTTGGTGGGGCCCCACTATAATTACTTCTTTCTGACTTCTATATCCTTCTTGAAACTTAAGTTTCCAACTTTTAGGAGGTTATTTGCAGATTATTAAATTATTAGTATCTTTTACAGAAATAAACCTTGTTGGGTTATTGATAACAAGTTAACTGTGTTTTATATATTTTGTTCTTATTGCCACTGTCTTTGACGAAAGCTGTCTCTGTGGTCTTCTAATCTCTCCCAGCTCCTTCTCCCACCTCCTTTCTCCTCCTATGTCCCCTCTCTGTCTCCTGTTTCTGTTGGATATCTATATATGGGTTTGGCTTACAAGCGTATATATGTGAATGTGTATGCATGTACACATTAATAATGTGTATACATGTGTGAAGGTGTGTGCATATGTGTGGATGTATGTATATGTGCATAAATAGATAATGTAGTTTTGGTAGTCTGGGAATTAATGTGCAAGCATGCAGTTGACCATTTCACCTAGGCAATATCTTTAAGGGATTTATTAATTATGATTTCATGTCTCTTCCTAATATGCCATCAGCTGCTCTTATTTGCTTAGGAATTTCTGTTGATGGTCTATGCTGTTATGTATGAGATGACTAAAGTATTTCCCTAAATCCATTGCAGTGAAAGTCTGGAACAGCCTTTAATTTGTAAGAAATGAGGGCGCTTAACTGTGCCAGAGAGGCAGCACAGGCTCCATTAGCAAGAGCTGCTTTCGGTGTAGCCTTCTTATCTCAGTTTTGCCAGTATCATGGGTAATGCAAGGCAGCCTTGGTGTGAAGCAAGCTCTGTCTGTACTTTAAACCTTTTGCTTCCTTAGCTGTGGGTGTCCGCTGGAGTTGATTTAAAAGTTATGCCTGCTGCAGCGCGATTTGGGACTGTACAGTGCTTGGTTAAATCTGCTTTAACTTAAGGAAACAAGGAGAAAGCAGCCCTGATAATTTTGTGTATGAGAAGTCAGGAAAGCTCCCTACTGTGTTTTTTTTTTTTAAATTCACTACTCATGTAGTGATTTGGGAGGTGATTGAGAGAAGCTTTCAAAGCTCTTGTACTACCTGAACACTTCTTTGCACACTTTGAAAAAAAAAGCAGAGTTGGAGCTTATATTAGAACAGGGGTAGTGTGCATGTGTCTTTGCACACAACCGGGGTCAGGGTTTGGTACTAAGCTCCACATGGTCTCCCAAGCCTCACCAGAAATAATTCCTGAGTGCAGAGCCAAGAGTAAACTCAAACAGCTGGGTGTCACCCCCAAAATAATAATAAAACAAGGCACAGCTCCCTCGTAATTTCTTATTTTTGTTGTAGTTAAGAACAAATATGTGTAATTTCAAATCTTGCATGGAAAGCCATCTTTGAATATTTAATGGTGTAATTTAGTAAATTCAAAGAGAGGCCCATGGGTAGTTGCCCAAACGATCACAATTTATGTTGATTAAAATTCTTGAGATTGGGCCCAGGGATAGTCATAATTCATGCCATTTAATTTCAATGACGGCAATTTTCAGACCAGCGATTAATAGATCTTGGGAGTTGTGATGTTTTAATGTAAAATGAGTATGATTCAGAAGGGTGAGGCTTTATCTGGGAACTTTTAGCAATGAGCTGGTTGGTGCTCAAGTTGCTCGCAGTTTAGTAATTTCAGAGGGTTATGTTCTGTAGTTTACACCTTCTACAGATAAGTTGCAGGCTATGTCATAGTTTCTTTTGGTGAATGTGTAAGCCCTAAGCCTATACTGCAACTGTAGAATATTTATTGAATTCTACTCCCTTCCCCACCCTCCCAGGGCTGTTGTTTTATTTTAATTGCCTTCTCAGAAAGATCTTCCTCATTCTTAGTGATTTTTTTTGAAGTGTGATGGACTTCCGCATGACAAATTTATTCAGACTTGGGCTTTGTAGTTCCCATTCAGGGCCAGGGTGGGCAGGAGAAATAAAAGAGGATGAAAGTCTTATCATCTGACCTCCCCTGCCAACAATGGGGTGGTTTTCTTATCCTGTATATTGGACTAAGTGCTGTAGAAACATGGGGATCCATGTATCTGTTTGAACTAATAGCTTTGGTATTTCGAGGGATAGGTATCAGGCAGTGGTTTTAATAACTTGGGGCCAAAATGAGAGTTCTGGATATTTTTGAGAAATTTCTGGCTTTTCCATAGAGCACTAAACCAGATGTGACATTCTCACCAATAATGAATGAGGGTTCCTTTTCCAGCACATACTTGCCAGCACCAACTGTTTCCAGTCTTTGGATACATGCTGACATGACATCCAATTATTTTAATCTGTTATTCCTGATAATTAGCAACAATGAATACTTTCATGTGCCTACTGGTCATCCTTGTGTCTCTTGTGTCTTCTTGGGTAGTGGTCATCTTACCCCCATTTTGGTGGGGAAGTGGGTATCTTCCCCGGGCCACAATTTGGGGCTATTATTTTCTAATTGTTGAGTGGTGTTAGTAAATTCGATATTTCTTGAGTATTAGTTCTTTGCTGATGTATTGTGTAAAAATGTTTTCTTCCAATCCGGTATTTTTGGTGATTTGAGTTTTATTTTACCACCAAAAACCTTTAATTTGATGTAGTCCATTTATTTATTTTTTTTCTTTTTTGTTAATTTTTCCATTGAGTTAAATACTGTAGATTTCTGAGGACTGAATTGAGAGAGTTTTGTCTAATGTTTTCTCAGTGTATTTTATAGATTGCAGTTTTACTTCAAGGTCTTTAATTTACATAGAGCAATAGCATTTACAAATAATATTAGCTAATGCTCTTGTTGCAATTTTTTTAAATGAATATCTGGTTTTCCAAACAACATTTGCTGAATACTGCTACATATTCATGTACCCAGTCACTTTGTTATTGAATAATGAGTTTTCTTGGAATCTCAATAATATTCCAATGTTTCACAATATTTGATAGACAGGATATGAGTTTACCTTCTGAAAGGGGAATTACATTTTTATAGTGTAATTTAGGATCAGGAAATGCAAAGTTCCTATGTTATTTTCATCATAATTGTTTTGGCTATTTAGTAATTTAATGACCTTGTAATTTTTAGCAGTTCCTTCTAAGTCCCAAAGCAAGTCATTAGAATTTCTATGGGGATTGACTCTATAGTAGCATGGTATGTAATTAGTGAAAATGGTTAATGTACAGACACAGCCGTATTTTATTTGAGCCTCATAATAAGGAAGTGATATTATCTTCTCATTTTGTGGAGAGGGATTGAGACATAGACATGATAACCTGGAGCAAAGTCATATTTCTACCACTGTGTGCTGAAACTGGGATTGAAACATAGCTTCAGAGTCCATAGTTTTTTTTTTTCCTTGGGCTCACACCTCACAAATGCTCAGAAGTTATTTTATATTCCTGGTTCTTCACAGTATTTCATTCCTGGCGGTGCTCAGGGGATCATATGGAATGTCGGGGATGAAACTCAGGTTGGTCGCGATGCAGCAAATGCCTCACTCTCTGTGCTATCATTCCAGCCCCTGAGTTCATAGTTTTTGGGGTTCACATACCAGGCTCTTACTCCTATACTGGATCCAGAGACTCATATATACGGGCAGCTGCTACCGCTCTCCCGTGCCCAGCTGGGATCACGAGGCACTCCAGGAGGGATGGCTGGTTCTCGCCCTGGCCCGCCACCCCAGCAGAACCTCACAATAAGCCAGAGGACACCCTCTACACCATGAGGGCAGCCATTTTCCACATCTGACTCCTCTCAGAGTTCCACAGCAGAAGAGCTGATAGCGGCTGACGCGGTTCATCAATAAATAATTCCAGATTAGAGGTGACTAGGAAGAGTATCCTACCCACATGGCACAGCCTGGCAAGCTACCATATCATATTTGATATGCCAAATATCTGTAATAAATTATAGACCTCATTCCCACGACCTTTGATGGAATGGCTCTGAGGCCTCCTTCATGTTCCTGGAGGTTTGTGCAGATGCCCTTGGGCGCCACAGTAGCACGGACAGGCACATGGAGATGTTACTGGTGCCTGCTTTTAGCAACCGATCATCACGTAAAGACAAGTGACAAGTGATAGTACTTTTGGGTAGGGATGATCATTTTGACAATATTAATCTTAGATTTCAGAAGATATGTCTGTCTCTCCTGACCTTGAAAGAGCCCTTAATACCAAAGCACTAAGAAGGAAAAACAAGGAGTACCTGATAAAATTTCAGTGCCGAACTAGGCTGCCAAACACAAAGAAGGACTAAAATGATTGGCTCGTATTTCAATGCATGTACACTGGCATCTGAAATATATATTGAGGACCTGATGGTGCAAGCACAAAGATCAAGTATGACATCATTGGTCTGACTGAGACAAGGAGGCGTCAATCACATCATGTTTTTGACACGGAGGAGTACTTTCTTTGGAACATGAAAAAAGAGGCGTTGGTGGCGTGGGTGTCCTTGTCAACATTAACATGGCTGTGGACAATGATCCATTTGAATGCCTAACAACCCGATAGATGATTGCCCATTGAAGATATGTGGCCTACTGCCAGCAATTTCTATCTTCGTTGTTATGCACCGACATCCACATACAAAGGAAGAAGAAATTGAGAAATTCTACATGGAACTGGAGGAGTTCTATAAAAAGATTACACTCTTTACAAGATCATAGTTGGTGATTTTAATGCCAAGATAGGACCGAAGATCAAGGCTAAGAACTCCACATCAGAACCCCATGGCATCAAATGGAATAAACAGGGTGAGAGACTATCTGAGTTCATCATGTCCACCAAGACCATTCATGGGGGACTCACAGTTCCAGAAGGCTGAAGCGAAACGTTGGACATGGGAATCTCCTGGTGGACAGTTCCACAATGAAATTGACCACATCATCCTTCAATGAAGGGTTTTGCCTGACCGATGTGCGCTGTCATTCCGAAATTCCAAAAACAAGATTGGACCACATCCTTCCTGCAAAATTCTACTTCACGCAATGGGGAGTAAAGGCTGGAAACTTTAAGAAGAGAACTCCCTGAAAGACCACCAACTGGGGAACTCTTTGGCACCATTGCGGCAACAAGGTAAGATACCATCATGCCGACATCGATGACGAATACAACCGACTGGTTCAGCACTTCCATGATTGTGCAAAGAATGCCGAGAGAAGAAAGACACAAAAGGACGCCTGTCTTCAAAAACTCTGAGCTCATTCCAGCATGGCAAGGCGCTAGCCTCCAGGTAAACAAATGCTAAAATCCAAGCTTGCAAATGGGGTGCAGAGAAGCGATAAAGGAAGACCTCAAAGAGAGAGAAGATAGAAATACTGGAAGATGCAGAAAAAAGCATTTGCAATGCCAGCCTGTCTTTCACCAACTATAAGATCAAGACACTGACCTCCAATGCCCTGATGGATCTATCACATCTTCAAGAAAGGCAATGGAGAAGATAATCCATGACTTCTACTCAGATCTCTTTGATAGCCACGTCCACCTGCCCACATACCAAATTCTGCAGGATGGATATGTCATTCCCAACGTTCTCCCTTCTGAAATCCGACATGCTATTTTATCGGTAAAGAAGGGAACAGCACCAGGCCCAGACAAAGTCAGACCCGAACACCTGAAGAATCTGCTGTCAGTACTCATCAATACACTGGGTCGGCTCTTCACACGCTACCTGTCTGAATGCAAGGTGCCCTCCCAATGGAAAACCAGCAGGACAGTTCTACTGTTCAAGAAGGGAGACATTCACGACATTGGCAACTATCACCCCAACTGCCTGTTGTCGCATCTACAAGCTGTACAGCTTGAGTCCCGGTTCATCCTGAACAGGATTGGCAGAACATTAGATGAAGGACAACCATGTGAGCAAGCTGGCTTCCGAAAAGGACTCAGCACAATTGACTATATCCACACGGTAACCAAGCTCATTGAGGTTTGTAGGGAGTTCAAGATGCCACTCTGTCTCACGTTCATTGATTTAAAGAAAGCCTTGGATTCTGTGGAGACCGAAGTGGTTATCGAAGCCCTAGCCAAATAGGGTGTTCAAACCCAATACATCAAGATCCTTCGTGAGCTGTATTACGGATTCACCACCAGGATCTCACCATTCTACAAGGAAGTGATCATTGATGTCAAAAGAGGGTTCGACAGGGTGATACCATTTCACCAAAACTCTTCAGCGCCACCCTCGAGAACATCATGCGACAATTAGAATGGGAAGGAATGGTAGTGAAGATAGATGGTCAGCACAACTACACCACCTCTCTTCGCTGATGACATCTTTCTAATAACACCAAACATTAGCCAAGCGGCACAAATGCTGGCTGACTTTGACCGAGAATGTGGAAAGATAGGTCTACAGCTGAATCTAAAAAAACTATGTTCATGAAAAATGAACTAGTTCCAGAGGCCCCATTCACTCTCAATGGAACAAACATCTCTGAATGCAGCAGTTATGTGTACCTAGAGTCGAGAAGTCAACATGATGAATGACCTAAAACCTGAGCCAGCAGGAGGAAGAGAGCGCATGGAATGCCTTCAAAAGGCATCAAAAGAACTAGCTAAAAGGACAAAGAACCTCCGGCTCCGGGCACATCTCTTTGACTCCACTGTTCTCCCTGCATTAACATACGCCTCAGAGACTTGGGCCCTACGAAAGCAGGATGAGAATGCTATTCGGGTCTCCCAAAGGGGATTGAAAGAGCTATGCTTGGAATAGCATGCCTCCACTCAAGTGAGAGAAGGAATCCGGGTTCCGACCTCCCGTCGCTGTTCCAGAGTCAGGGATGCTGTCTCGTTTGCCAAGGCATCAAAAATCAGATGGGGCTGGACATGTAATGCGATTTGGAGACAATGCGCTGCACTAGAGCCTTATGGACGGATCCTACGGGATGTCAAAAGATCACTGGCCCCCCCACCTACAAGATGGTCAGACTTCTTTGTCAAAACCCTGAAGAAAGGACGTTTGAGGCTCTTCACTTTCCTTAACTAAACAGATGCCATTGGGCTACACTGAGCACGTGATAGGTCCAATGGAAATGTTACCGGCCCACCTGCCAAATTGATGAATAACGGGATGTCAAGTGATAGAGTGATCATGATCAATTTTATAATCAAAAACAATATGGTCTCCAAATTAACATGGAACTTTCATAGTATTTCCTGTAGTCCTTTCATCACTTCAATAGTGCCTTTGTTTTTCTATATTTTATGTCTTTGCTTTCTCTTTTATGAATACTTAGAGAGCTATTTTTGTTGTTTTTAACAATAGTATTTTAAGTGGTTGTATTTTTAATTTTTTCTCATTATTTGCACAGAGAAATGTAATAGATTTATATGAATTGATTTATACTCTTCTACCTGCTATTTTGTTTGTTATTTCTAAGAGCTTCTAGTGGTCAAGTAGGGTTTTCAATGCATATTATAATGTCATCTACAAATAGTGTTAGTTTAACTTCTTTTTATGTGATCTGATGGTTTGCTCTCCTTAAATTGCCTAATTACTTTAAGGGATTTCCAGAACTGTATTGGCCACAAATATGAAAAAAATGGTCTCCTGAGGATACTTCAGGGTCTTTTGGCCACAGAGATGCTGGGTTGAGTATGTTATAAATGGGTATTCCATCTTGAGGTATGCTTATTCTAGCCTTATTTGATTTGAGGATTTTAAATACCTGGGCAATGGATTGTAAATATTTTTTTTTTTATTTTAACTACCTAGCAATACTCTGTAACTCCTGGCTCTTGCACTCAGAATTACTTCTTGGTGCGATCAGGACAATATGGGATGATCGAAACTGGGCTTTACTGCATGTGCAAGGCAAATGACCTACCCACTGACTATCACTCTGGCTCCTGGATTCAGAATCTGATCTAAAGTTTTCTCTCCATCAATTGACATGACGCGTGATTTTATATGGTCTATTTTACGTTAATTGATTTATGCATGTTGAACCATTCTTACATCTCTGTAATGTATGAATTTACTTGATCATAGAGTATGATTTCTTTTAATAAAAAGTGCTTGATTCACTGCTGAGATTTTATTGAGGATCTTTGTATTGATGTTTATAAATAACACACCTCTATAATTTCATTTAGTGATGTTTCTTCTGGTCTGCTTTAGTGTTGGGGCTTCATAGAAGCCGTGAGAAAGAATATCTGTTTCTTCAACATTTTGAAGGTTTGAGGATAAGTGGACGGTAACATTCTCTTCCTTTGAAGGTTGGATAAAACTCACTAGTGAGCCATTGGTAATTGCTTTATTCATGGAAAATGTAAAATATTTTAATACCTTTACACATGATTTCTATGTTCAGGGATTTTTGTTTCTTCCCCAGTCTTGTCTTGGGAGAACGCCACATTCTAAGAAGTCATCCATTTCTTTAGGTACTCTCAGCCTAGTAGAGGATAGTAGTTTTCCCATAAAAAATCCCTTTATAAATCCTCTTCATTCTTCTCCTTTCACTTTTGAGCTGATTTATTTATTTTCTTTTCTTCATGAGTCTAGATAAAAGATTGTCAATCTTGTTTATATTTCCTTTTCAGAAATACCAGCTCCTGGTTCCAGTTCCTGGTTCCAGTGACCCTTTCTTTTTGTACTGCTTCTAGTTTTCATTGTTGTTTCACACTCTAATTTTTATTATTTCCTTTCTCCGTTTACTCTGGGATTTATTTCTTGTTTTCCTAGTTTTTTAAGCTATGAGTTAGGTCACGAAGTTTTGTTTTTAAAATTTTATCCTAATGCAAGTCTGTATTGCTATAAATCATCATTAGACTGATTTTTGTGTTTCTTGCAGCTTTTCATAACTTTGTCACATTATTATTCACTTTGAGAAATATTTTTATCTTTTGGATTTTTATCTAATTACATTGTTGATTTAACGTGAGATATTTAGTTTCCAACACTGGCATTATTTCAAGCTTTATTTGGTACTGTGGTCCAGTTACTTTACAAGCAATCTCTCTCTCTCTCTCTTTATAAACTACTGTCCTGTGGTTACAGGCACTCTATCCTGTAGGAATGTCTCTATGTACACTGTAATCTGGTACCCAATATCCTCTTCAGACAGGGGTATTTTCTGTTCCCTAATTTCAACCATCATCTTCTTTCCCTGGAATTTCTTGTTATTCTTGTCATCATCCTAAATTTTTCAAAAAGGCAATCAGATTCTTTTTTTTTAAAAATTGTTTATTATACCACCGTGAAACATACAGTTACAAAGGTGTTCATAAATGGTTCTTGGTAATACAGTATTCCAGCACTCATCCCTCCACCAGTGCCCCATCACCACCACCAATAAACCCACCACCCTCCCGCCCATCCCCAGGCTGCCTCAGTAGCAGGTACCCCCTTCCTCTCTTTTTCTCTTCTCTCTCTGTCTCTGTACCTCTCTCTCCCTTCTTTTACACAATGCGTCTAGCCCTGCAGAAATTTAGGGTTTATCATGTAAGTCTCTTTTTTGTATATTCAATGGTGAGTTTTAGTCTGACATTACCATTGTCCACACTCAGTTACACTGGTATATATTTATACCCCATTAATGAATGCAGTCATTCTATATCTGTCTTTTTCCTTCTGACTCATTTCACTCAGCATGATAGTCCCCATGTCCATCCATTTGCAGGTAAAGTTCACAATTTTATCTTTTCTGACAGCTGCATAGTATTCCATCATGTAGATGAACCACAGTTTCTTTTTAGCCAGTCCTATGTTCTCAGGCACTTAGGTTGTTTCCATATTCTAGCTATTGTGAATAGCGCAGTGATGAATAAAGAAGTGCAGATAGTTTTTCTGCTATGTGCTTTTCGGTCTCTAGGATATATTCCCAGGAGTGCTATTGCTGGATCAAATGGGAGCTCAATATCTAGTTTTTGGAGGAATGCCCATATTGTTTTCCAAAAGGGCTGGACCAGCCGGCACTCCCACCAACAGTGGATGAGAGTCCCTTTTTTTCCCCCACATCCACGCCAGCACCGGTTGTTCTTGCTGTTTTGGATGTGTGCCAGCCTGTGGTGTGAGATGGTACCTCATTGTTGTTTTGATTTGCATCTCCCTGATGATTAAAGATGAAGAGCACTTTTTCATATGCCTTTTGGCCATTCCGAATCTCTTCTTTTTGGAAGCTTCTGTTCATTTCTTCTCCCCATTTTTTGATGGGGTTGGCTGTTTTTTTCTTGTGAAGTGCTACCAGTGCCTGATATATCCTGGATATTAACCCCTTGTCAGATGGGTATTGGGTGAATATCCTTTCCCATTCTGTGGATTGTCTTTTGTATCTTGGTCACCGTTTCTTCTGAGGTGCAGAAGCTTTTCAATTTTATATAATCCCATTTGTTTATCTTTGCTTCCATTTGCTTGGTCAGTGGTGTGTCATCTTTAAAGATACTTTTAGTTTCGATGTCGTAGAGCAGTTTCTCCTATGTTTTCTTCGATGTACCTTATAGATTCATGTCTGATGTTGAGATCTATAATTCATTTTGATCTGACTTTTGTGCATGGTGTTAGAAGGAGGTCTAAGTTCATTTTTTACATGTAGCTGCCCAGTTTTCCCAGCACCATTTGTTGAAGAGGCTTTCATTGCTCCATTTAATATTTTTTGTCCCTTTATCAAAGATTAAGTGGTTGTATATTTGAGAGTGTGTTTCAGGATATTCAGTTCTATTCCATAGGTCTACGGGTCTGTCTCTATACCAATACCACACTGTCTTAATTACAACTGCTCTGTAGTAGAGCTTGAGGTTGGGGAAAGTGATACCCCCCATCTTCTTTTTCCCAAGGATTGCTTTAGCTATCCGTGTGGGTTTATTATTCCATACAAATTTCAGGAGTGTTTGTTCAATTTCTTTGAAGAAGATTATGGGTATCTTTATAGGGACTGCATTGAATCTGTATAAAGCTCTAGGGAGTATTACCATTTTGATAATGTTAATCCTTCCAATCCATGAGCAGGGAATGTGTCTCCATTTCCTCAGGTCCTCTTTTATTTCCTGAAGTAACGTTTTGTAGTTTTCTTTGTAGAGATCCTTTACATTCTTTGTCAAACTGATTCCTAGGTATTTGATTTTCGGGCAAATTGTGAATGGGATAGTTTCTTTAATGTCCCTTTCTTCTCTTTCATTGTTTGCATATAGGAAGGCCATTGAGTTTTGGGTATTGATTTTGTTCCCTGTCACTCTTCTATAGGAATCTATTATTTCTAGGAGTTTTTTTGGTAGAGAGTTTTGGGTTTTCCAGGTATAATCATGTTATCTGCAAATAGTGACAACTTGGCTTCTTCCCTTCCTATCTGGAATGCCCTCAATGTCTTTTTCTTCCCTGATTGCTATGGCAAGTACTTCCAGTACTATATTGAATGGAAGTGGTGAGAGTGGGCAGCCTTGTCTTGTCCCTGATCTTAAGGGGAAGGCTTTCAGTTTTCCCCCATTGAGAATGATGCTCGCTGTGGGCTTGTAGTAGATGGCCTGGATTATCTTGAGGAAGGTTCCTTCAATCCCCAATTTACGGAGAGTTTTTATCATGAACGGGTGTTGAATCTTGTCAAATGCCTTCTCTGCATCTCATTGAAATGATCATATGGTTTTTATTTTTCTTTTTGTTGATATGATGTATTATGTTGATTGACTTGCGGATGTTGAACCATCCTTGCATTCCCGGGATGAATCCCACTTGGTCATGGTGTATAATCTTTTTGATGACTCTTTGGATTCTATTTGCTAGTATTTTGTTGAAGATCTTAGCATCTGTGTTCATCAGGAGATTGGTCTGTAGTTTTCCTTTTTTGTGACATCTCTTGTCTGCTTTGGGTATCAGGGTGATAGGTGCCTCGTAAAAAGCTATTTGGGAGTGTTTCTGTTTCTTCAATTTGCTGGAAGAGCTTGAAAAGAATTGGGAGTAGGTCCTCTTTAAAGGTTTGTAGAATTCACTGGTGAATCCATCTGGACCTGGGCTTTTTGTGTTTGGGAGACTTTTGATTACTGATTCCATCTCCTCGATGGAGATAGGTTTGTTGCGGTATTCCAAATCTTCTTGTTGCAGACTTGGGAGGCTATAGGAATTCAGATTTGTCCATTTCTTCTAGGTTCTCTTGTTTTGTGGCATACAGGCTCTCATAGTAATCTCTGATGATCTTTTGAATTTCTGTGGTTTCTGTTGTGATGTCCCCTTTTTCATTTCTGATTCTATTTCTTTGGGTTCTCTCTTTTCCTTTTCTTACAAGTCTTGCACGTGGTTTTTAAATCTTGTTTATTTTTTCAAAGAAACAGCTTTTGGTTTCATTGATCTTCTGGATTGTTTTTTGACATTCCATCTCATTGATTTCTGCTCTAATTTTTATTATTTCTTTCTTCTGCTTGGGTTGGGCTCCTTTTGTTGATCACTCTAAGATCTTAAGTTGTGAAGTCAGACTGTTTGTAGATGGCCTTTTCTTCTTTTCTGATGAATGCTTAAAGAGCTAAGTGAACTTGCCTCTTAACACTGCTTTTGCTGTATCCTACAAGTTCTGGTAATTTGTGTCTTCAGTCACCATTTGTTTCCAGGAATCTTTGGATTTCCTCTCTGATTTTTTTTATGACTTGCTGGTTGTTCAGCAGTAAAGCTGTTTAGTTTTTATGTACTTACATTAGTCCTCCTTTTGTGTACAATTAACTTCTATTTC
>JAJIBD010033484.1:0-38069 GCA_021461705.1 Cryptotis parvus | reverse complement strand
AGCTTCTAGAAAGAAGTCCTGAGGATATCAAAGAACACAAGAAGGGCACTATTAAATCATCTAGCCTGGCAAATTAAAATTTGTCATATAAAATCCCGATGTCATTGATTTTTCCCACCCTCTATCTGCATGCTGGGAGACCCTGCGCCAAAAGTCTAGATGGGTGAAGAAAGGGAGGAACCAGGCTAAGATGAATTCATCCCTGTGCTGGCCTCATCCAACCAAGGGACCATGTGTAATGTGTGTGAAGAGGGTGAAGCTTTGGAACAAATGTTAATGTTGGGGTGCTAATGAAGGCTGGGTGGAACTCAGTATGGGGAAGTAAATTGCAGTCACTGAAAGGAAATTGTTCTTGACAGTGAGGAACCAGAAAGGCATGACTGTGCTGGGGTGTTATCTCAGGGCAAAGAAGGGAGTGGAAGCAGAAAGTGCTGTTGGTAACACTTGGAGGAAAAAAGTAGTTCACTCCTTCAGCAAAGCTGCTGCCTTGATGGCAGGTGTCAAGAACTAAAGGAGGAGGAAAATGTGGAGGTAGCTGCAACATGGAGGAGTCTGCACACGACTCACTCTATTTTGAAGCAAAGAAAAAATCTCTAGGTCTTTTAAAAGAGCAAAGCAAAACAATGAGGCAAGCTAAATGACAGCCAATCTGGCCACATACTAGTTTTCATTGAAAATTTGAGGAGCTTGGCTGGCTATTTACTGACAATTTATAGCTTTGCCATAGTTGTTTTTGCAATTAAAAATATTTTTTTGGAAATTAGTCATCAAGCATGGTATGTTTCTGACATAAGTAAAAATTTGTGTTGTATACTTTTTCCTACCCTAATATATGACTCAAACGTAGAGGAGGCATTCATAGGAATAAGAGCAAGGCTTCTGAACGAATACTGTATATGGGAGCTTCCTGTTCATCTCACCTCACAGAAATGTTAAAATGAATCTTTCATGAGCAGATTAGGTAACAGCCAGCTAGAGGCTCTTCTTTTCACAGCTTCCTTTTACCATACTGTTTCCTTTCCTGTAAATGTGTTTCTTCCACAGACCTCCCATTAGTTTAAAAGGAGATTCAGGGTCTAAATAGTTAGTGAGAAAGTATTTAGGTAAGATAAAGCTTCCATAATGCCTCATGTGTTAGCATTTGGGGAACCCGTTTGAAAGATTAGCCACTTCCAGCCTCTGCCAGTGATTACATAGGTAAGTAATATGACATTACAATGAATTAGTTACACAAATCATGGACTTTGAAAATAACATAAAAGTTTTTTTCTTCTCAAATCTCATTGTGGTGGGAAATGTGCACTGGTGGAGGGATGGGCGCTGGAACACTGTATGACTGAAACCCAATTATGAACAGTTTTGTAATTGTATATCTCACAGTGGTATAATAAAAAAACTCACTGTAAAGGATCAAAGTGCAGGAGACTTTATGGAAATACCAAGGTGAAGGAGAACCTGTCTTTTAAAGGATGAATACTGTCTCTGTTAAAAATAGGAATTTGACCATTATTCAGCTAAGCATTTTTAGCCCCATGTATTTTCCAGGCACTGTTGTAGATGCTGGAAATTTAGCAGTCAGTTAAATGTATGTGAAAATCTTGAATTCATGAATTTTATTGTCTGAAGGAGAGAGGAGGTCTGTGAGTGTGAATGAACCAGAGGAACAGGCAGCTCAGCTGTACATTGATACCCGATCGTGTCTCCTTCACTTCAGCCTGCTTGGTCATTTCCAGGTGTTTGGACTGAGGCACATATGCAGTGTTTTGATACATAAATCACCAGAGGTGAGATGGGTGGGACAGTGGCTGTGTTTAGGATGGGCGTTTTGCCTGCTGAGTGTGATGGATGAGACAGGAGTGAGGTAGACTTAGCAGGGTGTACAGAGTGATGCGCTAGAGAAGGAAGGAGGGCGTATGGAGAAGTGGAAGAGTGGGAGTGAAGACAAATGGCATTCATTCGATTCTCGCTCAGATCTCTGTGGTAAGGAAATGTCACAGACAGGTGAGGTGGTTTGAGGGTGTGATGCTGGGATTAACTGTGATGGGACTGAATTTTTCTAACTGAAGATGCATTACTGGAGGAATGGGGTAGAGGAGCTGAGAGGCAAGAAAGATGCTGGAAAGATGATCCTCGCTGATTCCAGAATCCCTAACTATTATAACTGAGTTGTACTGTGAGCGGAAGCTGAAGGTGTCCCAGACCCAGTGAGAAGAATAGAATGACTTGTAGAGTAATGATACACAGATGTGCCCAGAAGTACTGAAGCTCTTCTGAATTATCTCAGTGAAAAGTGATTAACTTAGTGTTTCTATACAATGGAACTCTATGCAGCCTTAAAAATAAAGCTAGCAATTCATATTTTTTCTGATAATTTTGTTAATTATCCTCTCCAGGCGCTTATTAAATTGTATATTTATAGAATTATTTAATGTAAAATTTAAGGTGAAGTAGTATAGAATTATACATATTAATTACAAATGTACATATAAAATAAAAGGTTTTGAAATTTTAAAATCAACTTATTCATTTAAAATTTTGTAAAATTTCAGGAATTTAGCTTTATTAATCTCTCTCCTCTATATATAATAATATGCACACACATATATATGTGACCACCTCAACAATTGAAAAGAAAAGATCCATTTCAGATATGGAATATAAAGAAACATAGTAAGGGGATAATAAATGGCCAAAGTCATTGAAATTGGGCATTTAGTCTACAGAACTAAGCTTACTTGGGAGGGAAGGTGACTGGAATGGGTGGGGAAGTAGTCCTGGGTCTGGTATTGGAATGCAGGCATGAAAAGTATAATTAACGGTATTATAAAACCCAGTACCTCTTTTTAAATGGTGGAAAAGAAGAGGATGAAACAAATGTACCAACTGACAGCGTGATATTTGTGTGTACCATATGTTTAAATAATTTAAAACAAATTTTGCTATTCATATTAATATCTTATAATTATCTCAATACTTCATATATTAATTCAGTGCTTAATTAATTAATATCTGATAATATGTTAAACATCTTTCCTAATTAGTATGTGTTTACTAGATTTCTTTTTTGGGGAAGCCTTAAATTTAATTTGCATTTTACTCCAAAGAGCCCTCTGTTTAAGTTCTCTGTAGATTTGTTTCATACCTATGTTCACTGAAGTATTCTGTGCGAATGTCAGGTCATGAAAACAACCCACATGCCCAATTAGCAGATTAGGGAATGAGAAGTGATGGATATATATTCACAACAGAATATTACATGGCTATAAGGAAGGATGAAATCTTGTCTTTTGCTGCAATAGGAACTGGAGAAGGGGAAGGACAAGTCCTCGGCATCCCTCTCCTCTGTGGTATGTGGAGAAATACAAGGGAATAGACAGTACTGAGTGATGACAAGCCTTTGGCTTTGGGTTCTGAGACATTGCAGGCCAGAATTCTCCTCCCCTTCCCCACCATGCCCAGGTGGATCATGTGGAATTTAAGAAAGTGAAATCACCTGGGCAGGCCAGAGGCCATAATGGGAGCTGTCAGCTCCAGTGTCTTCCCACCAACCAGAACTGAGTAGATCTGGCTTCATTTGCATAAAGCAGACCTGTGTGGGCTTTGCTTTTCTTTGTTTATTTCTTGGGGGGTGCTTGGCAAGGGGTGGTGGGAGGACAGCTGTAGAAGCCACCTCTCTCCTCTGGGAACTCCACATTCATGCAGGTGTCTGGGGTGTTACCTCTGGGAGCTCCACATTCATGCAGGTGTCTGGGGTGTTACTCCTGTTTGAGGTTCGGAAGCCCCAGGTACTCCCATTTTGGTGTTGGGACACTGTAGTCATAACTCAACTGCACACATCTCTGTTGGCAACATGAGAAGGTAACTTAGAATTCTGTTCCATTTCATTGTTGACACAGAGCGAGGAATTAGTGGTGCTCATCTGAGAGCACATGGACTCAGCCTCAGGGCATCCCGTGAACATCCAGCTGCAGAGTAGTTAGCAGAAGGTGATAAGGCCTTTATCTCTAGCTGCTCAGGCAGATCTAAGGATCCCAGCCTCCTCCTGCACCAAGCTCAGGCAGGGCCTTGGCAATGTGGCTACCCAGAGGGATCAGAAGAGGGAAGTGAGGCGTGTGACCTTCAGGCACTGGGGAGAAGCTGGGATCTGGCACTCACCACGTGGTTCTGGGGACTGGACCAATCATGCCTAGAACTGGAGGGAAGTGGTGGCTATCACACAGAAGTGATAAGTTAAGCAGAGTTAACCAAGAAATAAGGCTGGATGCTGAGAAACTGGGCTAGGCGCTGAGGAACCAGGGAAGAGACCAAAATCCTGTCACTCTGACACAGAGGGCAGCAAGCATGTGGGCGAGGCCACCCACGTCTGATGTGATGGCTTTCTTGACAAGACCTGGGGAACAGGAAGAAAGGACACACCAATGATTATGGTCTCTGCCAGGAAGCCTCAGACCTTCCCACACCCATTGCCAGGAACCGCAAATTGTCAGAAGGATTTGGGATTGGCCTGCTTGGTGGTGGGAGCAGACTAGCTCAGGGCTGATTTCTATTTTTTTATTTTATTGTTATTATTTTTTATCTGTTTTAAAGACTAAATCTTTCGATAGATATGACATTGTTGGGTGAGGTTGAGGTTGTTTTTTAAAAAAATTTAAAATTAAAATGACATTGCATTCATGAACAAATGCCTGTTAACCCCACCCCAAAAAAATGATTAGTTGAAATCTCTCCAGTCATAGTCCCCCAGGCATCCTTTTTTTATTAATGTAGTTAATAGATTTTTTGTCTCAAAGTATGTTATTCTAAAATGTTAAATTTTTCATATGTTTTTGACTTCATTGAAGCATAAATGTTTGTCATTATTGGCTTGCAAAAGCAGTTCTATCAAATCTGTCAAGGTGCTTATGCTTGTTTTTGTTTTTTAATTATTATTTTGCATTCTTGTTATTTCATAAAATTAAGCTATTTTTCTTAAAATATAAAAAATGATATTGCAGTTTAACATGTTTAGTCTGCAGAATTAAAATTTATTAACAGGTTAGGGGGCTCAAACAGATTAAGTAGAGGGATTAAAGAAAATTTGTTTTCCTTTATGGGAGTTAAATTATATAAATCTTCTATAAAATGTGGCTAATGAGAAAAAAAGTATTGTTGGCTGTGTAGGTAAAGGAGAATGCACATATAAAATCAGGAAAATTAAAGGGAGGAGGTGGAATTACTGAGAGGACATAGGATTGTACTAACTTTATGTCAGCCAGTTATATTGGAACCTAATTTAACAGAGAAGAATTTGCCAGGATCTAATGTCAGTTCTCTCAAACTGTGCTGGAAATTTATATGGTCATAAAAAAACCCCCAAAACAAAAGCAAGTCCCTGAGTGCTGTGAGTAGGAGTGAAAAGTATAAATTAGGGGAGTGAATAACAGTTTGAGTCTTAATGGGAGGTTCAAGGCTGCCCACACAGTGGTGAATCTACATCGTCTCTCCCCCTCTGCCTCTGAACCAAAAGCATGATGGGAAGAAGGAGCTCAGCTGTTTCCTGCCCTTCACCTTTCCTGGCTTCTCCCACCACCGACTTTGGTCAGGTGCTTCTGTCCTGCCATGGGAAGGCTTCCTGGCTGATTTCCCTTCCTGCCTTCTTCCATCCACTACTCCATCCTGTACGTTCCTTCACACTCCTACACACAACCTTCAAATGACTTTCCCTAGGCCTCTTGACTGGGTGGAAACTCCAGGCACATCACTGAACTGTCCCAGCTCTGCTCCAAGAACCCGCATCACTGCGTGCAGTAGTCCCATAGTTTCCACGGCCTTGGGCTTTTGCTTCTTGGGCTCCTCATTTTTTTCTTGAGGTACTGGGGATTGAACCTAGGGCCCCGAACATGCAAGGCATTGACCTTTGTTCAGCCTCATTCCTGGCTCCACAGATCTTCACTTTTGATCATTTTATAACATTAGGCACATAACCAAATAGGAAGGAACACTGACAATTGTAATCATGTGGCAGGTAGAAGTGGGACTCAGATGATTGATTTATGAAGGAGGTGCAACACACGCCTGCTGTTTTGGAAGGCCATGGCCACACCTCCGACTGCCAGATGGAGCAGGTTTCCCCTTCACCCTACTCTGAGCTGCAGTGGGAAGCAGATTGCAGTTTACCTCTGATCCTGGATTAGTATTTACTTTGGCCATGCCACCTCAACCCTCCTTCTCTCTTCCCTCTCCTTTCCCTTCTCATGTCAGTTTTGCTAGTTACATTATGTGTATGTATGATACACACACATATAATACACACACACAAATACCAGTAACAATTATAGATCTCATTCCCATGACTTGATGGAATGGTGAGGCTCTTTATGTTCCTGGAGCAGGCAGATGCCCTTGGGCTATCTTGCATGTGACAGGACATATTGAGATGTTACTGGTGCCCGCTCAAGTAATCGATGATTTACGGAAGTCAAGTGATCAAGTTATATATATATATATATATATATATATATATATAAATACATACATATATTCAATTAATTTTGATAATTGAATTAAACCAAGTGACTTCGATCACTAATAAAGCATTTTCATTACCCCAACCTACCCTTCTGTTTTGGGTTGGGGACATGTTGGCTTGCTGGAGTCGTTATCCTGATCTCTCCTAGAGAGTACTGTACATGCATTTCAGAAAAGGTTTCTTCACTAGGTTGTGGTGGAAATGTCTGATATATTAAGTTCATTTCTTTAGTTACTAGATTTAATCCTGTTATTGCCTTGTTAATTCTGAGTCTGGATGATGTGTCACATGGGCTGTGTGCTGAGAGACCTGCACTCACTGTGTGGTTGTCAGTGATATATACTGAGAGCCCCCCCATTCACGGTTTCCCATGATCTCTGATCATAACTGCTTTGTGTATGATGCTCAGTGGTTTTGTATGGTGCTCAGTGTTGGATTCACAAACACTGCACCCATTACATCTTTTGTTTTTTTGCTTTTTGGGTCACACCCGGCAATGCTCAGGGGTTACTCCTGGATCTGCACTCAGGAATTACTCCTGGCGGTGCTTGGGGACCATATAGGACTCCGGGGATCGAACCCGGGCTGGCACAGGCCGGCCGCAGTGCAAGGCAAACACCCTACCTGCTGGGCTATTGCTCCGGCCCCCATTACACCTTTTTGATATACTGACCTGTAATCATTCCAGAGCAGCAGTCTCTGCCTCATTCTCTGCATCTTTGCTTTGGAATGTCTTTTCTCCAGGCTGTTACCCTGAGCGTGTGTTTGTCCAATACGATGCTTCTGTGTGTGTGTGGTGTAGATGGATCCTTCTTTTAAAAATTTCTGTCCAGGCACTCATGTGGGTCCCAAGCATATGTATAACCTGGATCTCCCATCTTCAGAGCTAAAATTTCATACTGTCATATCTAGTGCTGGGATGTATACTAGGGCTCTCTCTCCATTCTCATTCTCTTCATTCTCCATTCTCTCTCTCTCCATTCTCTCCATGGAGAAGACTGCATTCTCTCTTGAGCGTGTTACAGTCTCTCTGTCTTCCTAACCTTCCTCAGAAGTTTCAAATAAGCCTGTTTTAACTTAAAAATGTCTTAAGTTTCTCTGTACTTGGTTGATGAGGTGAGACCATTCACATTAAACATTAAAGTGACTGATGCATGATGCTGGCTTACTGTCATCCTGTTTTTCTATTGGTTTTATATTTATTTTGCCATTTATTTCTAGACTTTTTTTTTTTTTTGCTTTTGGGTCACCCGGCAATGCTCAGGGGTTACTCCTGGCTCTGCACTCAGGATTCTCTCGGTGCGGGGACCTATGGGACGCCGGGATCGACCCGGCCGGCACAGGCCGGCGCGTCAGGCAACGCTCCCGCTGGGCTTGCTCGGCCCTTATTTCTAGACTTTTTTTTGGAGGGTTTTCTTGGTCAGTCTCTCAGCTTAACCAGTTTTCATCGTGTCTCTGCTCTGTATTTTATTTTGTGATCACGTGAGCGCTGCAGCCAGCTCTACATCTCTTCCATGTAGGTGAGATCACTGGTCATTAGACTGAACCCATTCTGTCCTATTCCTCTTTCCTTTCTGTGATTTGTTGTTGACTGATCTTATTCTTTGTTTCTGAGTCCATTTATCATTCTCAAGTTGTAAAGGTTTTTTTTGCTTATTCGTTTCCTGTATAAGCCTTTCTCTCAGCATTCTTATACAACACATTTCCGATTTGGTCAGTATTTGAGTGCATTTGATGTGTCTGCTGGGATTTTCTTTATTATATTTTCAAATGGTGTTTTAGAGACCCCATTTCTGTGATATTCTGATACCTGAGTAATTTCTTTCTCATATTGGCTTTGCCTTTTTTTTTCCAATTGGGAAGCTCTTGGTTTATGGGTCTGTTTAGGACCCTTAGTATGTGTGTGGGATGGGTTCCATTCATCAGAGGTTTTCTTAAACAGTTGTTCTTTCTTTTCCTGTTACCATACATCTCTCCCCCTTTGTGTGGAGATACACACCATCACAGCTGGTGGTGCATGGGGACCATGTTATGTTGGGGGTTGAACCAAGGTCTCTTGCATACAAAGCCTGTGGTCTTGCTCTTCGCTGGCCCAGGTCAGTTCCCTCATTGACTCTCCAGACCCTCTGCTATATTTCTTGGTGCAGAACCGACTGCATTACTCATAGCCGAGTTGACAGAGGCAACCCTACTGGCTGCAGAGGCTCCAAAGATCTGGGTATAGAGGTCTGGGGGCTTCTCCTGCGGTGCTGTCTATCCCCAGGTCTCCTCACTCTATCAGAGGCCTCTGTTGGTGCTGTGACCCTGTGCCCTGTCCTATCTCTTTCCTCATGGAGTGCAATGCCAGACAGCCTGGATACTTCTCATTGGGCTGTTGGTGCAGCTGAACCTCTGATCTGGATAACCGGCCCAGGTCTGGCCTAGGTTGGGGCACCTGAGGATGTGGGTCCTGGTATACTGGTGGCCCCCCATCTCCTTTTGTCCAAGCAGCAGCAGGATCCCTCTGTCATCCAGGGGAAGCTCTAGCTACTCCCTCCCACAAGCAATTGCTGGCTGGTCCATTGGCCCTGGTGGGCCTCTATAGCTTGTCATGGGAAATAGATGTCCAGTCTTGTTTGTCTGGAGTTGTGGTCACACTTAGCCCAGAAGAGGTACTGTTGGCTGTCTGATCCACTCCCAGTGGTGCTTGGGGATCCATGTGCTGGGAAAGGAATTGAAGCCCACCTACCATATGCAAGGTAGTGCTTTGGGTTCCTGTCCTAGATCTCTGGGACAGATTCTTGTTATTTTTTTAAATTGTCACAGCTGGTAATGCTCAGGGGTTACTCCTGGCTCTGCACTCAGGAATTACTCCTGTGGTGCTCTGGGGACCATATGGGGTGCCAGGATTCAACCTGGGTCAGCTGTGTGCAAGGCAACTGCCCCACCCTATGTACTACCACCCCTGCCCCTCTCCTGCTATGTCTTTTTTGGGGTATTTCATTAAGTATTCCATCCATCTATCTATCTATCTATGTATCTATCTATCTATCTATCTATCTATCTATCTATCTATCTATCTATCTATCTATCTATCTATCTATCTATCTATCTATCTATCTATCTATCTATCTATCTATCTATCTATCTATCTATCTATCTATCTATCTATCTATCTATCTATCTATCTATCTATCTATCTATCTATCTATCTATCTACCTACCTACCTACCACCTACCTACCTACCTACCTACCTACCCACCTACCTACCTACCTACCTACCTACCTACCTACCACCCTACCCACCTCCTACCACCTACCACCTACCACTACCTACCTACCTACCTACCTACCTATCTATCTATCTATCTAATCTATCATCTTCTATCTTCTATCTCTCTATCCCTCTCTCTCTATCCCTCCTCTATCCTGCTCTCTATCCCTCTCTATCCCTCTCTCTATCCCTCTCTCTATCCCTCTCTCTATCCCTCTCTCTATCCCTCTCTCTACTCCTCTCTCTATCCCTCTCTCTATCTCTTTCTCTGTCTGTCTGTCTATCTATTCCATTTTTTTAAATTAAAACGCCATGATTTACAGATTTATTCGCAGTACAGTTGTCATAAGCATTCCTTGTTCAACAACAGTCCCACCACCAGTGCTCCCCTATCACCACCAAATGCTAACGCCCCACCCACTCCCTATCCCCACACCAGTTCTCATAGCTGGCTGCAACAACATTGATCATTGCAACATTTATGTGGGAAAGCTCCTGGCATAGACCTGACGCTTAACTGGGTGGTTTTGTTAACATGTTGTGCCACCACTTTGTAGCACATCACAGGGAAGAAGCTGTAGTAGTTGTGTCTCTGGTCATTCATCCTGGAGCTACTGATCAGTCCTAGTTCATGGTTGGTTGTGAATGCCATATGTGCAGCTTGTAGTGCTGCTCATTGGGTCATTGAAGGTGGGAGGGATGAGAGGAGGGGCCTCAGTTCCCCAGTCCAAGCCCAGTTGGCATGCCCAAAGTAACCCACGTGTTTGCTGGTCTTAGACCTCCTGCTATGTTTTAAATGGGGAATATGACCTGTACGCATATTTCCTCCACTGATTCAAGACCATTTATTTTATAAGACTTCTTTTAAAGCTGGTGCTATTTTGCCTTTCTTTTTGGTCATTCACAGGCTAACCTATTTGTGATTTGTATATTCATACCTCACATACCACACTTGTTTGAAACCTTAGAGACTTTAATGTTTGTGGCACAGTGAAGTACCTCACAACTAGGTCCCACTTGAAGAAATCTTCTCTTTTGTTGTCTTTGAAATTAAGCTGAAGAAGATATCTTTTATCATATTTCTGATCTTCAGTAAATTTTTGCCAGCTTGTGACCATTTAATTTATGTTGCTGGACTTTTCTTGGCTGAATTAGCATGCAGATCAACTCCTTAACACCATCAGTTATGGTGGCATTAGAAACCATTGCTGAAAAGATGAAGGTAGAAGAATGAGGATCTTCCTTTGAGCAACCCCAAGTTCACTTTCTTTGTCTTTGTGCACATTTGCTTGCTCTTGCCTTCATCAATGAGTCATTTAGATTCGGTTAAGGTTTTGTCTCTCAGACAGAGTTCTCCCTGCTTCTCCCACTCTGTGCACCACCTATAAAGCCATAGTGAAGTGCCAACTTTTATTTAGTTTTCACTGGACTTCAGGCTTTAGAGTTGGCAGGTATGTTATCAGGTATGTTTGGTTCAATTAATGCATATGTTTTCCCTATGTTTACTATCTGTTCACATGGAGACTGTTCCATTTCTTTAATATTTAGTGGCACAAGTTTACTTCAGGAAAATTTTTTGAACTGTGGAAGCATAATTTACAACAATAAATAACAAGCAGCAAAAATATAGACCTTGGTGAAAGTGAAATCTTAATTCAAGAAACATTTTATCAACATGCCCTTTTGATTTGGTGATGAGTTGGATGTGGACTAATAATGGGGAGCAACAGTGATTGATACTTGGTTTGTGCTTAATTAAAAACATTCTACATCAAATTAAGTAGTTAGGCTTCGTAAAAATGTAGAGAAACTCCTTCTCAATGTCCCATGACTGCTGACATAAATATGGATCCCTATATTCTTGTGTTTCTCACTGTAAAATTTAAACAGTATAAAGAAAAGATTAGTTGCCTATAGACATATGGCCTTTTTAGCATTTACAGGTGCATAGACAAAGAGTTTTCTTTTGGTTGTTATTTTTTTGGGCCACGCCGGTAGTTCTTCACCGTGTGGTTCAAGTTCAGGAATTACTCCTGGTGCTGCTCAGGGAGCCATATAGGATGCCAGGGATAGAACCTGGGTTGGCCGTATGCAAGGCATGTGCCATGCTCTCTGTATTATCTCTCTAGCCCTAGAAATGGGGTTCTACTCATTCATTCAAAAATTATTCATAAGAGGGACCGGAGCGATAGCCCTGCGGGTAGGGCATTTACCTTGCACGCAGCCGACCTGGGTTTGATCCCCAGCATCCCATATGGTCTCCCAAGCACTGCCAGGAGTAATTCCTGAGCAAAGAGCCAGGAGTAACCCCTGAGCATCACTGGGTGTGACCCCAAAAAACCAAAAAAATTAATAAGGATAGGGAATTTCTTACTTCCCAGACCAAATAAAGACCTTTTCCCAATGGCCAAAGACTGAGGTTAAAAACAAATTATGTCTAAAAATATTTAATGAGCTGAACTGTAATTGTCAATGACCAAATTTTTTGTATAGCTTTTCAGAGAATATATTAAGTTATAGGACTTGTTATTAGTTTCAGCTGGTTCAGAAGGCCAAGGAAAATGACTGTACACTCTAGAGTAGAATTGCATGAAGTTCTGATTCTGGTATGACAAGTGGCTTGTTCCAAACTAGAGGCCCTTTAGAAATATGATTCTGTTGCTCACAATTAAAGCTTGCAAGAGGAAGTATGTTTGGGATGTGTGTGTGTGTGTGTGTGTGTGTGTGTGTGTTTGTTACTGTTGCATATTTTAGGCTCAGAGTTTCTTGATAGACTACTGCCTACTTTGGACCACCATTTTGCAGGGTTTTGAAATTTAAAGAATAAAGTTCTCTGCCATGACCCTTGGTGTTCATCCAGGCCTGTGGTTCTCACCTTTGGTGTTCACTGGGCCTTGAATCTGAGTTTGAATATACTGAGTCTGGGTTCCCAGACAGGGAAGCCCCCAGTCATGCTGATGCTGCTTTACTGGGATTCACACTTGGAGAATGACTGAGCTAAATAACTTAGAGTGAAGAAATGACTTGCTTGCTGGAGGGAGAAGACTGTATTTGAGGGAAGAAAAAAGTCTCTCCTTTGATGGAGGAAAGGTTTTCTGTACGCTGGGTAGGGCAGTATCTTATAAATGTAACATCTGTTATATGGCAATTTATTTCTGTAGATATTTTGGAGCACTGGTGTAACTTTCTATATCATCCTAAATAAAAGAAAATTTTCTTCTGGGGTAAAATTCTTTGATGCAATTCTAAAGTTATCTTGGAACATAATGACAGAGGTTATGAACTGCAGACCTGTCTCTGTGCTGTTTGGTGTGGGTTCTGCCTGGGCCAGCACTAGGGGCTATACTGGCAGGAGTTTCAGTTGGTGCCCGCACAGGAGTATTTGTGGGCTTTCCAGCTTACTGTCTTTGGAATTGGGTGGTAGGAGTTCCAGTTGGTGCCCTTGCAGGTCTTATTTGAAGGTTTTCCAGCTTACTGCATTTGGAATTGGGCAGGGAGTGTGTTTGTTTTTGGTGTTGAATCTGGTGTATGGAACTGGAAATTACTGAACTGATGTACCCACCTGGCGTACTTACACTCATATCTGTCTGCTGGGGGAGAAAAGTGTGTTTCCTCTAGCGTTAGGAACCTCACTAATGGAAGAGCTTTATGCTCAGAAGTTGAGAGTTACCTTGACTCCTGTTCTAACCTTAAACTGAGTACTCTGTTATAAATAGCTATGTAATAAAATAAAACAAATTACCTGTTTTTACTCACCATAAGGTTTGGCAGTCTTACACTTTTAAAGTTTTTTTTTCTAAAGACTATCTTTGTTGACTTTAGAGACCAGCACTTTCCACATTTCCTTCCTATATTACTGCTTTTCATCTTCTGTTGCTAGTGATTCAACAGAAATGTGACCTCCTAATGTTAAAGAAACCATGCTTTCCTAATGTTATAGAAATCAGTCTATCTCAGTTTGTCTTCTCTGCCTATTTCCATTTCCTTGGTGTTTTCATACCAGTTACTTGCTGAATATTTTCAGTATATATACTTACATTAATTTTATTATTATTATTTTTTTGCTGCAACTAGAGTTTCCTGACTTTAACACACCTTTCATCCCTACTTCTAACAAGTAAGGCACCTCATCAATGGAAAGCCAATAGAAAGCTAAAGTATCCCTCGGACCTGTTAGACTGAGCTGTGAAAGAAAGTCAGGTACAAATGCCAGAGTTATAACAGTAGAATTTATGACCATGGGTGGAGGAAACCAGAAGGGCAATCAGTCTTGAGTGTTTGAGAGAAGACATTTATTATTATTATTATTAATATTATTATTATTATTATTATTATTCTTTTATTTTGCTTTGTTTAAACAAGGTGATTTACAAATACTAAGTTTTTCACAAAACTATCACTATCACTATCTTCCCGTTAATCATCTATTTGCTAGAGTGGGCACAGTAATATCTCCATATGCCCTGTCTCATGCTAGTAGAACCCAAAGGCATCCGCTTGTTCCAGGAACATAAAGGCCTCAAACAATTATTTAGGTCATGGAAATGACCAAATATAAATGTTACTGGTAATTGGCATATCAATACTATGTAACGGTGGCATACTGTTGTGTCACACTAAAAAAACATTAATTGATGAACGGTGAGGGGGGCAGGTGTGTCTGGTCTGCTGGGTGGAGTTGTGATGGGAGGAAGCGTGTGGAAAATGGCGGGCCCCATGGAGTAGGGGAGGGTGGTCTGGCTTGTTGTGAGGCTCTGCTGGGGTGGCAGGCCAGGGCTAATGCCATGCCTCCCGGTGCCCACGACGCTGGGCACAGGGAGAGCAAGTAGCAGCCTGCCCCAGTCTGAGAGTCTCCAGTTCAGCATACCTGGGCCGGATTGAAAAAAACTGCTGCCAGTTTTTTCACAATACAGTTGTTAGAAACATTCATGGTTCAACATCAAGCCTGAGAAAAATATATAGAGCTTGCCAGGGTCCAGGTGCACATTTCTGCTGTGTTCTGGACACTTCACAAATGGACAAGCCTCGCATGTTCCATTTCTAAATGGGAGCTACAAAGAGTGGGAATGCATGGTGGAGAGGATGATGCATGTTTGGTGTGAAAAGGATGGGAGCCAGCATCGTGGCCAGTACCAGTGGAAAGATTGGGTGTCTTGGGGGAGTCTAGTGTCTTAGACAGATCTAGGAAGTAGAGTAAGATGATATATAATTCAACAATCAACCTGTTCTGAGATTCTTTGGTGCTGATTAGATTCACCATGTCCATTTCCACATTAATTTCAGAAATGAGTGTGTTTTAGTATGTGTTGCCATTCTTTTAATATGACATAATAATGTATAATATCTTTTAGGAGCTCCAAAAGTAAATGAGGACAAATTATTCCTTCTCTCACCTATTCTGATCTATCATTGATCAAATATATGTTGCTTAGAATTGGAAATTGAGACTTAAAAAATAGAAAAGCAAACAGGCGAGGCATACCCCATTTATTCTTGCTGAAATGTGAAATAATCTAAAGAGGTAAAACTATAGAGTGAAAAGGATGACCTTGGTGGTAGAAAGAGCTGGTTAATACTTTTATTTTCTATCTCATAACTGAAGACCTCAGACCTGTGACAATAGAAAATTAGTAAATGTGCCTAGTGTGAAATACCACTACATAACACATGGCTATTTTTTGTGGGGGGGGGAGCCAACCTGATGGGGCTCTGGGGAGTGCCAGGGATTGAACCTAGGTCAGCCATGTGTAAAGCAAGTGTCTTCCCTGCAGTACCTGCTCCACTCCCAATATATAGCTCTTGTTTTTAAGTCCATGTTACAATATAGGTAATTTCTTCAATTTGTTTTTTCTGGTTGTCATAAGCTTAGGATTGAAAATGTTTATATGTTTTTAGCATTCTTAAAGCATTCTTAAAGCATTCTTAAAGCAAGTGTCTTCCCTGCAGTACCTGCTCCCTCCCAATATATAGCTCTTGTTTTTAAGTCCATGTTACAATATAGGTAATTTCTTCAATTTGATTTTTTTCTGGTTGTCATAAGCTTAGGATTGAAAATGTTTATATGTTTTTAGCATTCTTAAATTAACTTTTTAACATTTCATTCCCTTCATATCTAATAAACTGATAATGTCTCTTAGAAAAGTGAATTTCTTATTACATTGTGGTCTTTTCACAATTGATCACATGGTGGCATACAGTAAGCACTCACTTTTTGCTGCTTACAGGACTGAGAAGTTAAGGGGGATGGGCTGAGTCTATGGAATGCCATGTTCATGAGAGAATCCAGGTCTTCCTGCTCTGGGTCATCCTGTTTCAGTCTTTTAACTGCCTCCTCTTCCTCTTCCTCCTCTTCCTCCTCCTCCTCCTCCGCTTCCTCCTCCTCCTCCTCCTCCTCCATCTCTTCTTCCATCTCTTCTTCAACCTCCTGCTCCTCTTCAATCTCCTCATCCTCCTCGTCCCTGGTAGGTTTGGTGATGGGATGCTGAAAGGCTGTTTCTTAGTGGCTTGCTACTGTTTTTCCTAGCTGCGCCCACCTTCTTACTCAGTGTCATTGTTTTCCTCCTTTACTGGTGCTGTTGTTAGTGCTGAATTCATTCTTCAAGACTTCCAAGTATATTGTCTTAAATGCACCAGTAGTGTCTGGTGGTGGCTGTGGAAGTAGTGCTAGAACTTCACATAGTTCCTGGGGTCAAATGCAGCACCTCACGTGTGTTCTGCCACCTAAGCCACACCCCAACTCTGCCCACCATTATTAACTTCAACAAATTATTTAGGTCCCTGTGATTGCAGTGCTGTCAATGACAGGGTTCCCGGTACACAATGGTCCAACTCCAACAGAGTGTCCGCTTCCCACCACCATTGTCTCAGGGGCCCCACTATAATTACTGACTTCTATATCCTTCTGAACTTAAGTTTTAACTTTAGAGGTTATTTGTGAGATTATTAAATTATTAGATCTTTTACCAGAAAATAAACCTTGTTGGGTTATTGATACCACAACTGTGTTTTATATATTTTGTTCTTGTTCAAGCCACTGTCTTTGACGAAAGCTGTCTCTGGAAGTTTCTTAATCTCTCCCAGCTCCTTCTCCCACCTCCTTTCTCCTATGTCCCCTTCTCTGTCTCCTGTTTCTGTTGATATCTAAGTATACACACATATGTATATATGTGAATGTGTGTATGCATGTATTAATATTGTAAATGTGTATGTACATGTGAAGGTGTGTGCATATGTGTGGATGTGTGTGTATATGTGCATAAATAGATAATGTAGTTTTTGGTGTCTGGGAATTAATGTGCAAAGCATGCAGTTGACCATTTCCCCCACCTAGGCACACCTTAAGGATTTATTAATTATGATTTCATGTCTCTTCCTAATATGCCATCAGCTGTTCTTATTTGCTTAGGAATTTCTGTTGATGGTCTATGCTGTTATGTATGAGATGACTAAAGCATTTCTAAATCCATTGCAGTAAAGTCTGGAACAGCCTTAATTTGGAAGAAATGAGGCAGGCGTAACCAGCCAGAGGCAGCACAGCTCCATTAGCAGAGCTGCTGGTGTACTTTCTTATCTCAGTTTTGCCAGTAATTACAGCAAGGCAGCCTTGGTGTGAAGGCTAAGCTCTGTCTGGATCAAACCTTTTTCTTCCTTAGCTGTGGGTGTCCGCTGGAGTTGATTTATGTTGGTGCCTGCTGCAAAGGATTTGGGACTGCATAGTGCTTGTTGAAATCTGCTTTTAACTTATGAAAACAAGGAGAAAGCAGCCTGATAATTTTTTGTGTATGAGAAGTCAGGAAAGCTCCCTACTGTGTTTTTTTTTTTTTAAATTCACTACTCGGTGTAGTAATGGGAGTGTGATGAGAAGCTTTCAAAGCTCTGTACTACCTGAACACTTTTGCACACTTGAAAAAAAGCAGAGTTGGAGCCGGAGCAATAGAACAGGGGTAGTGTGCATGCCTTGCACACAACCGGTCAGGGTTTGGTACCAAGCTCCACATGTGGTTCCCCAAGCCTCACCAGAAATAATTCCTGAGTGCAGAGCCAAGAGTAATCCCTGAAAACAGCTGGGTGTCACTCCCAAAATAATAAAACAAGGCACAGCTCCCTCAATTTCTTATTTTTGTTGTAGTTAAGAACAAATGGTAGTAATTTAAATCTTGTGGAAAGTAGCTTTCATCTTGGAATATTTGATTATAATGTGAAAACTAAAGAGAGGCCCATGGGTGGTTGTCTAAACCATCTACAATTTATGTTGATTAAAATTGGAGATTGGGCCCAGGGATAGTCATAATTCATGCCATTTAATTTCAATGACGACCAGACCAGCGATTAATAGATCTTGGGAGTTGTGATGTTTTTTAATGTAAATGAGTTTAAGGATTCAGAAGGGTGGGGCTTTATCTGGGAACTTTAGCATGAGCTGTTGGTGCTCGGTTGTTTCAGTTTGTGAATCAGAGGGTTATACCTGTAGTTTACACCTTCTTACAGATAAGTTGTACATGTCATAGTTTCTTTGGTGAATGTGTTTTTCCCAAGCCTATACTGCAACTGTAGAATATTGAATTCTACCCCTTCCCCCACCTCCCAGGGCTGTTGTTTTATTTTAATTGCCTTCTCAGAAAGATCTTCTCATTCCTTAGTGATTTTTTTTTGAAGTGTGATGGACCCCCCCACAAGACAAATCTTGATTCAGACTTGGGCTTTTAGGGTTCCCATTCTGGGCCAGCGTGGGCAGGAGAGAAGAAAGAGGATGAAAGTCTTATCATCTGACCTCCCCTGCCAACAATGGGGTGGTTTTCTTATCCTGGATATTGGACTAAGTGCTGCAGTGAACATAAGTATCCATGTATCTGTTTGAACTAATGTTTTAGTATTTGAGGGATAGGTATCAAGAAGTGGAATAATTGGGCCAAATGAGAGTTCTAGACATTTTTGAGAAATTTCTGTATTTTCCATAGAGGACAAACCAGATGACATTCCCACCAATAATGAATGAGGGTTCCTTTTCCACCACATACTTGTCAGCACCTATTGTTTCCAGTCTTTTTGATACATGCTGACATGACATCTAATTATTTTAATCTGTTATCCCTGATAATTAGCAACAATGAACACTTTCATATGCCTACTGGTCATCCTTGTGTCTTTTGTGTCTTCTTTGGGTAGTGGCCATCTTACCCCCATTTTGGTGGGGAAGTGGCCATCTTCTCCCCAATAATTTGGGGGTTATTATTTTTCTAATTGTTGAGTGTTGTTAGTACTTCATATTTCTTGAGTATTAGTTCTTTTGCTGATGTATTGTGTGCAAATGTTTTCTTCCAATAAGGTATTTTATTATTTTAGTTTATTTTACCATGCAAAAACCTTTTAATTTGATGTAGTCCATTTATTTATTTTTTCTTTTTGTTAATTTTTTCCATTGGAGTCAAATAATTGAAGATTCTTCTGAGGTCCGAATTCTAGAGAGTTTTGTCTAATGTTTTCCTCAGTGTATTTTATAGATTCTTGTGTAATTTCAAGGTCTTTAATTTACATAGAGTTAACATTTACAAATGATATTAGCTATAGTTCTGGTTGCAATTTTTTGGTAAATGAATATCTGGTTTTCCAAACAACATTTGTTGAATACTGCTACATATTCATGTACCCAGTCACTTTGTTATTGAATAATGAGTTTTCTCTGGAATCTCAATAATATTCCAATGTTTCACAATATTTGATAGACAGGATATGAGAGTTTACCTTTCAGTACCACATTTTTATAGTGTAATTTAGGATCAGGAAATGCAGTGTCTCCCATATTTTCATCATAATTGTTTTGGCTATTTGGGGAATTTAATGATTCCTTATAATTTTTAGTAAAGTTCCTTCTAAGTCCTTAAAAGCAAGTCATTAGAATTTCTATGGGGATTGTATTGACTCTCTATAGTATATGGTATGTAATTAGTGAAAATGGCTAATGTGCCAGACACAGCCGTACTTTTATTTGAGCCTCATAATATGAAGTGATATTATCTTCTCATTTTGTGGAGGGATTGAGACATAGACATGATAACCTGAGCAAAGTCATATTTCTACCACTTAAAGAATTGGGATTGAAACATAGTCTCAGAGTCCATAGTTTTTTTTTTTTCCTTTGGGTCACACCTCACAATGCTCAGGGGTTACTATTCCTGGTTCTTCGCTAAGGATTTACTCCTGGCGGTGCTCAGGGGATCATATGGAATGCCGGGGATGAAACTCAGGTTGGCGCATGCAAGGCAAATGCCCTACCCTCTGTGCTATCATTCCAGCCCCTGGAGTTCATAGTTTTTTGGGGGTTCACATACCAGGCTCTTACTCCCATACTGATCCAGAGACTCACATATACGGGGGCAGAGCTGCTACCGGCTCTCCCTGTGCCCAGCTGATCACGAGGCACCCAGGAGGGATGGCTGGTTCTCGCCCTGGCCCGCCACCCCAGCAGAACCTCACAATAAGCCAGAGGACACCCCCACACCATGAGGGCAGCCATTTTCCACATCTGGACTCCCCTCTCATCAGAGTTCCACACAGCAGAAGAGCTGATAAGCGGCCCACGGTTCATCAATAAATGCTCCAGATTAGAGGTGACTAGAAAGAGTATCCTACCCACATGGCACAGCCTGGCAAGCTACCTATATCATATTTGATATGCCAAATATCTGTAACAATTATAGACCTCATTCCCATGACCTGATGGAATGGTTTGAGGCTCTTCATGTTCCTGGAGCGAGCAGATGCCCTTGGGCTACAGTAGCATGTGACAGGGCATATGGAGATGTTACTGGTGCCTGCTTTAGCAAATCGATCATCAATGGGAAGACAAGTGGCAAGTGATAGTACTTTGGGTAGGATGATTATTTTGACAATATTAATCTTATTTCAGGAAGATGTTTGTCTTCCTGACCTTGAAAAGAGCCCTTAATACGGCAGTGCTAAGTAGGACAAACAAGGAGTGCCTGATAAAATTTCAGGGCTAAACTAGGCTGCCAAAACAAAGAAGGACTAAAATGATTGCCTGTACTTTCAATACATGTACACTGGCATTGGAAACATATATTGAGGACCTGATGGTGCAAGCAAAAAAATCAAGTACGACATCATTGGTCTGACTGAGATGAGGAGGCATCAATTGCATCACACTGTTTTTGACACTGAAGAACTGTTCCTTGGAACATGCGATGAAAAGAGGCGTTGGTGGCGTCGGTGTCCTTGTCAACACGAACATGGCTGTGAACATTGATTCATTTGAATGCCTAACAAACTGGATAGGATGATTACACTTGAAGAGATGTGGCCCACTGCCAGCAGTTTCTATCTACGTTGCCTACGAACCAACATTCACATACAAGGAAGAAGAAATTGAGAAATTCTACACGGAACTGGAGGAGTTCTATAAAAAAAGATCACACCTTCTACAAGACCATAGTTGGTGATTTTAATGCCAAGAGAGTACCGAGAAGATCAGCCGAATAACTCCACATCAAGACCCATAGCCTAGAATGGAGCGAACAGGGTGAGAGAATATCTGAGTTCATCATGTCCACCAAGACCATTCATGGGATGGTTCCAGAAGGCTGTTCCAGAAGGCTGAATCGAAATGTTTGACAGGGGAATCTCCTGGTGGACAGTTCCATAATGAAATTGACCACATTATCTTCAATTGAAGGTTTTGTCTGACCGATGTCGCTGTTGTCCCAAAATTCCAACCAGGATCGGACCACCGTCTCCTTCGTGCAAAATTCTACTTCATGCAATGGGGAGAAAAGGCTGCAAAGTTTAAGAAGAGAACTCCCAGAATGACCACCAACTGGGAACTCTTTGGCACCATTGTGGCAACATGGGAAGATACCATCATTGATGACATCAATGACGAATACAACTGACTGATTCAGCACCTCCATGATTGTGTGAAGAATGCTGAGAGGGAGAAAGCCACAAAAAGGATGCCTGTCTTCAAAAACTCTAGAGCTCATTTGCCATTTGTGGCAAGGCGCAAGCCTCAGGCAACCAAATGCTAACATCCAAGCTTGCAAAGCAGTGCAGAGAAGCGATAAAAGGAAGACCAAGATTTCCTGCTCTTCTCTCAAAGAGAGAAGAGCAGAAATACTGGCCAATGCAGTAGAAGCCGGGAAAAGCATTTGGAACGCCCACCTGTCCTTCTCCAACTATAAGACCAAAATAACTGCCCTCCAATGTCCTGATGGATCTATCACATCTTCCAGAAAGGCAATGGAGAAGACTATCCATGACTTCTACTCAGATCTCTTTGATAGCCATGTCCACCTGCCCACATACCAAATTCCACAGGATGGATATGTCATTCCCAACATTCTCCCTTCTGAAATCCGACATGCCATTTCGTCAGTAAAGAAGGGAACAGCACCAGGCTTAGACAAAGTCAGACCCAAACACCTGAAGAATCTGCTGTCAGTACTCATCAATACACTAGCTCGGCTCTTCACACACTACCTGTCTGAATGCAAGGTGCCCTCCCAATGGAAAACCAGCAGGACAGTTCTATTGTTTAAGAAGGGAGACATTTACGACATTGGCAACTACCACCCCATCTGCCTGTTGTCTGTCACCTACAAGCTGTTCACTTGAGTCATCCTGAACAGGATTGGCAGAGCATTAGATGAAGGACAATCATGCGAGCAAGCTGGTTTCTGAAGAGGATTCAGCACAATCGACCATATCCTCATGGTAACAAAGCTCATTGAGGTTTGTAGGGAGTTCAAGATGCTGCTCTCTCTCACGTTCATTGATTTAAAGAAAGCCTTCGATTCTGTTTGGAGACTGAAGCGGTCATCGAAGCCCTAGCCAAACAGGACATTCAAACCCAATACATCAAGATCCTTCATGAGCTGTATTACAGATTCACCATCAGGATCTCACCATTCTACAAGGAAGTGATCCTTGATGTCAAAAGAGGGGTTCGGCAGGGTGATGCCATTTCACCAAAACTCTTCAGCACCACCCTTGAGAACATCATGCGACAATTAGAATGGGAAGGAATGGGAGTGAAGATAGATGGTTAGCGACTATACCACCTCCACTTCGCTGATAACATTGTTCTAATAACACTAAACATTAGCCAAGCAGCACAAATGCTGGCTGACTTTGACCGAGAATGTGGAAAGATAGGTCTATAGCTGAATCTCAACAAAACTATGTTCATGAAAAATGAACTAGTTCCAGAGGCCCCATTCACTCTCAATGGAACAAAAATCTCTGAATGCAGCAGTTATGTGTACCTAGGTCGAGAAGTCAACATGATGAATGACCTAAAACCTGAGCTGTGCAGGAGGAAGAGAGGCGGCATGGAATGCCTTCAAAAGCATCAAAGAAATAGCAAAGAAGACAAAGAACCTCCAGCTCCAGGCACATCTCTTCGACTCCACCATTCTCCCTGCATTAACATACACCTCAGAGACTTGGGCCCTATGAAAGCCAGATGAGAACGCTATTCAGGTCTCCCAAAGAGGAGTCGAAAGAGCTATGCTTGGAATATCATGCCTCACTCAAGTGAGAGAAGAAATCCGGAGTTCCAGCCTCCGTCGCTGTTCCAGAGTCAGGGACGCTGTCTCGTTTGCCAAGTCATCGAAAATCAGATGGACTGGTCATGTAATGTGATTTGGAGACGATGGCTGGACTAGAGTCCTTACTGAATGGATCCCACGGGATGTCAAAAGATCAGTGGCCTCCCACCTACAAGATGGTCAGACTTCTTCGTCAAAACCCTGAATGAATGGGTTTGAGGCTTTTCATCTTCCTGAAGCAACCAGATGCCACTGGGCTACACTAGCACGTGATAGGATCAAATGGAAATGTTCCTGGTGCCCGCTCAAGCAAATTGATGAATAATGGGATGTCAAGTGATAGAGTGATCAAGTGATCAATTTTATAATCAAAAACAACATGGTCTCCAAATTAACATGGAACTTTCATATTTCCTGTAGTCCTTTTCTATCACTTCAATAGTGCCTTTTGTTTTTCATTTTATAAGTCTTTTGCTTTCTTTTAAGTGAATACTTAGAGCTATTTTATGTTTTTTAACAGTATTTTAAGTGGGGTTGTATTTTTTAATTTTTTTTTCTCATTATTTGCATAGAGAAATGCAATAGATTTATATGAATTGATTTATACCTTCTACCTGCTATTTTGGTTTGTTATTTCTAAGAGTTTCTAGTGGTCGTTAGGGTTTTCAATGTATATTATAATGTCATCTACAAATAGTGTTAGTTTAACTTCTTTTATGATCTGGATGGTTTGCCTCCTTTAAATTGCCTAATTACTTTGGCAAGGATTTCCAGAACTGTATACAATAAATATGGAAAAAATGGTCTCCTGAGGGATATTTCAGGGTCTTTTTTTGGCCATTGTGAGATGCTGGGTTGAGTATGTTATAAATGGGTATTACCATCTTGAGGTATGCTTATTCTAGCCTTATTTGATTGAGATTTTAAACACTCAAGAATGGATTGTAAATATTTTTTTTTTATTTTTGGGTCCACCCAGCAATGCTCAGGGGTAACTCCTGGCTCTGCACTCAGGAATTACTCTTGGCAGTGATCAGGGACAATATGGGATGATCGAAACTGGGTCGGCTGCATGCAAGGCAAATGACCTACCCACTGGACTATCACTCTGGCCCTGGATTGTGAATCTGATCTAAAGTTTTCTCTCCATCAATTGACATGATCATGTGATTTTTATATGGTCTATTTTACGTTAATTGATTTATGCATGTTGAACCATTCTTACATCTCTGTAATGTATGAATTCTACTTGATCATAGAGTATGATTCTTTTAATAAAAGGTTGGATTCAATTTGCTGAGATTTTATTGAGGATCTTTGTATTGATGTTTATAAATAACACACCTCTATAATTAATTTAATATTTCTAGTGATGTTTCTGTCTGCTTTTAGTGTTAGGCTTCATAGAAGCTGTGAGAAAGAATATCTGTTTCTTCAACATTTTTGAAGAGCTTGAGGATATAGACGGTAACACTTTCCTTTGAAGGTTGGATAAAACTCACTAGTGAGCCATTGGTATCAAGGCTTTTATTCATGGAAAAATGTAAAATATTTTAATAACCTTACACATGATTTCTATGTTCAGGATTTTTGTTTCTTCCCAGTTCAGTCTTGGGAGACTATGATTCTAAGAAGTCATCCATTTCTTTTAGGTACCTCAGCCTAGTAGGATAGTTTTCCATAAAAAATCCCTTATAACCTCTCTTATCTTTCTCCTTTCACTTTTGAGCTGATTTATTTATTTTCTTTTTCTTCATGAGTCTAGATAAAGATTTGTCAATCTTGTTTACTCTTTCAGAAATACCAGCTCCTGGTTCCAGTTCCTGGTTCCAGTGACCCTTTCTTTGTATTGTTTTTTTAGTTTTCATATTGTTGTTTTACACTCTAATTTTTATTATTTCCTTTCTCCTATTTACTCTGGGATTTATTTCTTGTTTTCCTAGTTTTTTTAAGCTATGAAGTTAGGTCATTTAAGTTTTGTTTTTAAAATTTTATCCTAATGCAAGTCTGTATTGCTATAAACTTATCCATTAGACTGATTTTTGTGTTTCACAGCTTTTCATAACTTTTGTCACATTATTATTCACTTTGAGAAATATTTTTATTCTTTGATTTTTATCTAATTACATTGTTGATTTAAACGCAGATATTTAGTTTCCAAATACTGGCATTATTTCAAGCTTTATTTGGTACTGTGGTCTGAAAAGTTACTTGCTACAATCTCTCTCTCTCTCTCTCTTTATAAACTACTGTCCTGTGGTTAAGCAGGCACTCTATCCTGTAGAATGTTCTATGTACACTGTAACTGGCACTCCAATATCCCTCTTCAGACAGGGGGTATTTTCACCTTGTTCCCACTTCAACCATCATCTTCTTCCCCCTGGAATTCTTGTTATTCTTGTCATCATCCTAAATTTTTCAGTACTTCAGATTCTCTTCTTTTTTTAAAAAAAAATTGTTTATTATACCACCGTGAGACATACAATTACAAAGGTGTTCATAATTGGTTCTTGGTAATACAGTATTCCAGCACCCATCCCTCCACCAGTGCCCCATTTCCACCACCAATGTACCCCCCACCTCCCACCCACTCCCAGGCTTCCTCAATAGCAGGTAGCCCCTACTTGCTCTCATCTTTCTCTCTCTCTGTCTCTGCATCTCTCTCCCTCTTCTTTTTACACATTGTGGCTAGCCCTGCAGATATTTAGAGTTTATCACTTAAGTCTCTTTGTGTATATTCAATGGTGAGTTTTAATCTGCCATTACCATTTCCCACATTTAGTAAAACACTGGTATCTATTTATATCCTATTAATGAATGCAGTCATTCTATATCTGTCCTTTTCCTTCTGACTAATTTCACTCTGCATGATAGTCTCCATGTCCATCCATTTGCAGGTAAATTTCATAATTTTGTCTTTTCTGACAGCTGCATAGTATTCCACAGTGTAGATGAACCACAGTTTCTTTAGCCAGTCCTCTGTTCTCGGGCATTTAGGTTGTTTCCAGATTCTAGCTATAGTGAATAGCACAGAGATGAATAAAGAAGTACAGATAGTGTTTCTGCTATGTGTTTTTCGGTCTCTCGGGTATATTCCCAGGAGTGCTATTGCTGGATCAAATGGGAGCTCAATATCTAGCTTTCGGAGGAATGCCCATATTGTTTTCCAAAAGGGCTGGACCAGTCGGCACTCCCACCAACAGTGGATCAGAGTCCCTTTTTTCCCCACATCCACGCCAGCACTGGTTGTTCTTGCTGTTTTGGATGTGTGCCAGTCTCTGTGGTGTGAGATGGTACCTCATTGTTGTTTTGATTTGCATCTCCCTGATGATTAAAGATGAAGAGCAATTTTTCATATGACTTTTGGCCATTTGAATTTCTTCTTTTTTGGAAGCTTCTGTTCATTTCTTCTCCCCATTTTTTGATGGGGTTGGCTGTTTTTTTCTTGTGGAGTGCTACCAGTGCCTGATATATCCTGGATATTAACCCCTTGTCAGATGGGTATTGGGTGAATATCCTTTCCCACTTTGTGGATTGTCTTTGTAACTTGGTTACCGTTTCTTTTGAGGTGCAGAAGCTTTTCAATTTGATATAATCCCATTTGTTTATCTTTGCTTCCATTTGCTTGGTCAGTGGTGTGTCGTCTTTAAAGATACTTTTCGTTTCGATGTCGTAGAGCGTTTCTCCTATGTTTTCTTCAATGTACCTTATAGATTCATGTCTGATGTTGAGATCTATAATCCATTTTGATCTAACTTTTGTGAATGGCATTAGAAGGAGGTCTAAGTTCATTTTTTTACACGTAGCTGCCCAGTTTTCCCAGCACCATTTGTTGAAGAGGCTTTCTTTGCTCCACTTAATATTTTTTGCTCCTTTATCAAAGATTAAGTGGTTGTATATTTGAGAGTGTGTTTCAGGATATTCAGTTCTATTCCATAGGTCTACGGGTCTGTCTCTATACCAATACCACACTGTTTTAATTACAACTGCTCTGTAGTAGAGCTTGAGGTTGGGAAAGTGATACCTTCCATCTTCTCTTTCCCAAGGATTGCTTTAGCTATTTGTGGGGGTTCATTATTCCATACAAATGTCTTGAGTGTTTGTTCAATTTCTTTGAAGAACATCATGGGTATCTTTATAGGGACCGCATTGAATCTGTATAAAGCTCTAGGGAGTATTACCATTTTGATAATATTAATCCTTCCGATCCATGAGCAGGGAATGTGTCTCCATTTCCTCAGGTCCTCTTTTATTTCCTGAAGTAACGTTTTGTAGTTTTCTTTGTAGAGATCCTTTACATTCTTTGTCAAACTGATTCCTAGGTATTTGATTTTCTGTAGCACAATTGTGAATGGGATAGTTTCTTTAATGTCCCTTTCTTCTATTTCGCTGTTTGCATATAGGAAGGCCATTGACTTTTGGGTATTGATTTTGTATCCTGCCACTCTACTATAGGAATGTATTATTTCTAGGAGGCTCTTGGTAGAGAGTTTTGGGTTTTCCAGGTATAATGTCATGTCATCTGCAAATAGTGACAACTTGGCTTCTTCCCTTCCTATCCGGATGCCGTTAATGTCTTTTTTCTTCCTGATTGCTATGGCAAGTATTTCCAATACTATATTGAATAGAAGTGGTGAGAGTGGGCAGCCTTGTCTTGTCCCTGATCTTAAGGGGAAGGCTTTCAGTTTTTCCCCCATTGAGAATGATGCTTGCTGTGGGCTTGTAGTAGATGGCCTGGATTATCTTGAGGAAGGTTCCTTCAATCCCCATTTTACGGAGAGCTTTTATCATGAACAGGTGTTGAATCTTGTCAAATGCCTTCTCTGCATTATTGATATGATCATATGGTTTTTATTTTTCTTTTTGTTGATATGATGTATTATGTTGATTGACTTGTGGATGTTGAACCATCCTTGCATTCCCGGGATGAATCCCACTTGGTCATGGTATATAATCTTTTTGATGACTCTTTGGATTCTATTTGCTAGTATTTTGTTGAAGATCTTAGCATCTGTGTTCATCAGGGAGATTGGTCTGTAGCTTTCCTTTTTTTGTGACCTCTCTGTCTGCTTTGGGTATCAGGGTGATATGTGCCTCGTAAAAGCTATTTGGGAGTATTTCTGTTTCTTCAATTTGCTAGAAGAGCTTGAAAAGAATTGGGAGTAGGTCCTCTTTAAAGGTTTGGTAGAATTCACTGGTGAATCCATCTGGACCTGGGCTTTTGTGTTTGGGGAGACTTTTGATTACCGATTCCATCTCCTCGATGGAGATAGGTTTGTTGAGGTATTCCAAATCTTCTGTTGCAGACTTGGGAGGCTATAGGAATTCAGGAATTTGTCCATTTCTTCTAGGTTCTCTTGTTTCGTGGCATACAGGCTCTCATAGTAATCTCTGATGATCTTTTGAATTTCTGTGGTTTCTGTTGTGATGTCCCTGTTTTCATTTCTGATTCTACTTATTTGGGTTCTCTCTTTTCCTTTTCTTACAAGTCTTGCAAGTGGTTTGTCAATCTTGTTTATTTTTTTCAAAGAACCAGCTTTTGGTTTCATTGATCTTCTGGATTGTTTTTTGACATTCCATCTCATTAATTTCTGCTCTACGTTTTATTATTTCTTTCTTTCTGCTTGGGTTGGGCTCCTTTTTGTTGATCACTCTCTAAGATCTTAAGTTGTGAAGTCAGACTGTTTGTGATGCCCTTTTCTTCTTTTCTGATGAATGCTTGAAGAGTTATGAACTTGCCTCTTAATACTGCTTTCGCTGTATCCCACAAGTTCTGGTAATTCATGTCTTCAGTCTCATTTGTTTCCAGGAATCTTTGGATTTCCTCTTTGATTTCTTTTATGACTTGCTGGTTGTTCAGCAATGAGCTGTTTAGTTTCCAGGTACTTGGTATTGGTCTCCTTTTTTGTGTATAATTAACTTCTATTTTCAGTGCATCATGGTCTGAAAAAATAGTTGGCACAATTTCTATCTTCTTGATTTTATGGAGGTATGATTTATGGCTCAGCATGTGATCTATTTTGGAGTATATTCCATGTGCAGTGGAAAAGAAAGTGTATTCAGCTTTTTGGGGATGAAATGCCCTGTATATGTCTACCAGCCCTCTTTCTTCCATCTCTTCTTTTAGGACCAGTATTTCTTTGGTAAGTTTCAATCTTGTTGATCTATCTAGGGTTGATAGAGCAATGTTGAAGTCTCCAACTACAATTGTGTTGCTGTCAATGTCTTCTTTGAAGTCTATTAGTAGTTGTTTTAGGTATTTTGCTGGTCCCTCGTTGGGTGCATATATGTTTAATAGCGTGATTTCTTCCTGATATATGTATCCCTTGACTATTAAGAAGTGACCTTCACTGTCCCTTCTGACCTTCTTCAGCCTGAAGTCTATGTTGTCGGATACCAGTATGGCCACCCCAGCCTTTTTGGATGGGTTTTTTGAGTGAAGGATTGTTTTCCAGCCTTTTATTTTGAGCCTGTCTTTGCTCCGATTGTTCAGGTGTGTTTCTTGAAGGCAGCAGAATGTCAGATTCAATTTTTTGATCCATTTTGCCACTCTGTCTCTTAACTGGTGCATTTAGACCATTGACATTGAGAGAGATTATTGTCATGGGATTTTGTGCCATCTTTCTGTATAAGTTGGTTGTTCTTTTGGGTTTTGTCTCGTCTTAGAGTAGATCTTTCAGTCCTTCTTTTAAGGTTGGTTTTGATTTTACAAAGTTCCTAAGCTGTTGTTTATCCAAGAAGTTGTATATCTGTCCTTCAAATCTGAGTGAGAGTTTGGCCGGATAATGAATTTCGTTGAGTTTTTTTTACTATATCCCACCACTGCTTTCGGTCTTGGAGGGTCTCTTCTGAGAAGTCTGCTGAAAGTCGAATGGATGCTCCTTTGTATACAATCTCCTTCTTTGATCTTGCTGCCTGAAGAATTATGTCTCTGTTTATGGCATCCATTACTTTGACTAGGATGTGTCTTGGGGTCTTTCTATTGGGGTCTCTTCTTGCTGGAATGTGTCGGGCTTCTTGGATCTGGATGCCTTCGTCCTTTAACTCAGGGAACTTTTCAGCCAGGATGTTTTTAACTGTTTTAGTTTCCTTGGGGTTACTTTCCTGTCCCTCTTGGGACTCCGATGATTCTTATGTTGTTCCGCCTGGCTTCATCCCATTGTTCTCTGTTCCGTTGCTGATCCATTTTCCGTTTTTTTTTCCATCTTATGTAGTTCTCTGAGTGCTTTCTGCAGCTCATCTTCAGTCTCACTGATTCTCTCTTCCGCTGCTGTCATCCTACTGTTGAGAGCCACTATTGTGTTTTTCATTTCACCTACTGAGTTTTTGAGCGATGATATTTCTATTTGCATGGTTCTCATTTCTGCTGTCATTTCCTCCCGTAATTTACTGACTGCCCTTTTAACTGCTTCGTTTATCTTCTCCTGTATTTTGTTGGATATGTGCTCCATTTTTTTGTTGAGCTCCTTAAACATCCTACCAATTCCTTCTCTAAATTCCTCATCAGAGAGATCATGCACATCTGCATTCTTTTTTGAGTCTTCAGGGTTGATTTCTTCATTTGTTCTTCGAACTGGGGATCTGCGTTGTTTCCCCATGGTATTGCGGTGTTCAGGGATAGATTCCTCTAGCGTACTGTTTCTTTTTTTCTTGAGGATATTACCTTCCCTTGGTGTTGAATTTTCTAGTTTTTGTATTAATAAGCAGCTGCGTGAGCGCCGTCAGCCTGCCCGCCAGGCCAGCCACACCCCCCAGGTTAATACCTGAGGCGGAGACTGGCCGGTGAGAGTTCAAAATGTCCATTTACTTCCGCTTCTGCCCGGACTTCTGGGGGTTGTAGTTCCACCTTCTGCCGAGGCCTGGGGCTCTACCATGACCCAAGGCACCCACCTGGCCAGCCGCACCCCCCAGGGAGAATACCTGAGGCGGAGACCGGCTGGTGTGAGAGTTCTCTTTTTTTTGATAGAGTCGTGTGCCATATCTTTGAGGTCACTGAGTTGATTTAAAAGCATCATCCATTCTGCTGCTGAGATTTGCTACTGTTTTCTTTCATTCCTTTCTATTTGAATGGTTTCTTTCATTTTTTTTCTCATCAGGTTCTCTTCAAATTTATTACTTCTCTGTCTCACTCTTTTTTCAGATCATTAAACACCACTAGGATTGTTGTTCTAAAGTATTCAGGCATATTTCAAAGGAGACCTTCCTGGACTGTTGTCACCTTCTGTTGGCACAGCTGAGTTCCTGTGATTTTTACTATTCCTGGTGCTCTTCTGTCTGTGGCCTGGGTCTTGTTTTCTCCTTATTCTGGGGTTCTCTCTCCAGGAGACCCCTGGTGGCTGACCTGCTGTCTGCAGGCATGGCTCCTTCTGCCCCCTTTGGTGTCTCATATTTTATATAACCTCATGTTAGGGCAAGGCTGAAGGACTCACCCCTGGGCTTTTCTGGGCTGGGCAGGAAACAGCTGGCCAAGGGCTAGTGATTCCCTGTGGCTCAGCCAGGACTATACTGACCCAGGGGCTCCTTCTCTTAAGACTATACTTGGGCGAGATCAGTGAACTGGGCTTTCCTTTATTATAAGGTAAACATAAGGGCAGCACATAGATTCCATCCACTGATAATGACGGGAATGATTTTTAAGTTATTATTTGATATGGTCATTTATGAATCTTGATAGTGAAAATGATAGTAGTTATGATATACATTTCTTTCAAATAATAAAACAATATAATATGTATTATATAACATGATAGTTGGTATAAAGTGTATATAACATAAACTATTTTTTTGATTAGGGGGGTTCTTCCAAGCAGTACTCAGAAGGTATGGAGGCCACTGCCCACTAGCCTTTACTTCTGGGCAGGCGGTGCACTGAGGTGTGTTATCTGGTGGGGTGTTGAGGTGTGTATCTGGGTGGGCACTGAGGTGTATACTTCAGTGGGAACCATGTGGGATGCCAGGAGTCAAACTTAGGTCAGCTGCATGCAGGGAGAGTTCCTTACAGGCTGTGCTGTCTCTTCTGCACCTCCAGATAAACTTTCAGACCTGACCACCCTCTCCAAACATGGTTCTATGATCTAACAAATAACAAGCTTTGCTTCAGTTCTTCTATTAGCAGTCGTCTTTGTACTTTTCTCTTTTGTTACTGATTCAAAGTTGAATTTGGGGGTATGTCAATCCAAATGACAATAGTTTTGATTGTACCAGGTGAAACTGTGGATGAGGGAGTTATTTCTATTGTATTCCTTTGATCTCATCCATTCAGGGATTTCTGTTGGCTTGGGATAAAAAATTTTTATTCATAGGTTTATGTGTCCTAACCTTGATAATGGCACAGTAGAACTCCAAGGGAGGACCGACTGCTGTGTCTGGACCATAGTTATACTGTCATAATGCTGTTAAGCTCATTTGCTAAGGTGCAGCATGGCCTAAGGGCCTGGGGTCTATTTGTGAGGTAAATAGCTCTGTTTTCCACTCCATGGACAGTCATTGGGGTCGGTTCCTGAGCTCCCTGTCCCCACAAACCTCACATCAGAGCAGGTTTCTTTCCAGGCCTGACTGCAGTTCCCATCTCCTGGCACACCTGAGACCTCCTCACTGCTTCTGTCAGTTGTGCTGACCATTCCCTGTGTTTTTTCTCTTGTGATACCTTGTCAGCCAGTGTCTTAGTTATAATTAGTTTAGGTTTTGAAATCCCGGGCCAACAGCTCATAATTCTCTTTTCAGAGCACATCGATCCAGTTACTGGTTTTCTAGATGAAAAACACTGCTCAATAACTTTGACTGAATTCAGACTTATCAATTTAATATTGGGTTGGAGGTGGGAGGGAAGAATCACATGAAGATATAAAGACAGACCCTTTACTTTTGTCTGATCTAGGTTTTTTCCTGAGATGTAGCAGAATTTCATAAAAGAATCGGTCTTTTCAGGACTCTGTTAGGTTCTGACAGGTTGCTCACAGAAGACCTGGAACAATTTGGTCAGATGGGCCTTGCTGGATCCTCAGTTGCCTTTTCTCCCTGCCATCATACACTGTAGTGATTAGTTCCCTGGGACCTCTAAGAGCTGAGGCTGATTTATAGCTGAAGCAGAGGGTGATGTCTGTTCAGGCAGTGTCCAGCGTTCTATCTGCTCACCACAGGAGGCTATTCAAATTCTAATTAGCTAACATGAAATTAAACAAAATTAACTCCCCTTTCACATTAACATTTCAAGTTCTTAATAGCCACATGTAGCTCATAGCAATTGTATAGGGTCAGTGAAACTACAGAATAATTCTATCACCATAGAAACTTTTGTTGGCCAGCGCTGACCTGTGGAGTTGGAAATGAAGAGACAGTGGCTGGGCCACATCAGCTAGTGAGAGACTGATGAGCCTCACACTGCCTGGTGCCTGGGTTTCTGCTGGGGCGATTAAGTCTGGTGTTTCAGTCTGGTGTCCCTGTCACAGAGTGACTGAGTCCCAGGGGCTCCATAGTAGCCATTCAATGTTACATGTGAGAATCAAGAAAATGCAAAGGAGGGAATCTCCATTAAAGAACAGAGGAACTATTTGGGAAGTGGAAGCAAGATGGCCATTGTTTTGCTTGACCTGCATTATGTCAGCCTGTGAAATAGAATAGTCAATCAAGGATTGTTTCCTTTCAGGAGGCAAGACAGTTGTTTGGATGCAAGGCCTACAGCCACCTGTCTCCAAAGGGAAAAAGGAAGCCAGAACTTAACAGTGTTGTCAAGTTCTATTGACTGTCACTGGTGAGAGCAGGTCATTGCAGGTCCATTTGCTGCTTCACATCCAGCAGGACTAAAAAGCAAATGATCTCATTCCGGGGGGGTATCTCCTAGAACCAGGAGTAAGATGGGGAAGGTCTTTTTTGGGATGAGAAAACTGCCACTTTCTTTTTTTTGGGGGGTCACACCCGGCAATGCTCAGGGGTTACTCTTGGCTCTTCACTCAGGACTTACTCCTGGTGGTGTTCGGGGGACCATATGGGATGCCGGGTATTGAACCTGGGTGGGCAGCATGCAAGGCAAATGCCCTACTTGTTCTACTATTGTTCCGGCCCCCAAACTGCTGCTTTTCTTGATTGAGATTATTTTGCATCTGTAGATAGGTTGGGGGGAGATGTGATACCTTAACAATCTTGGGTCTCTTTTTGAGAGTGGGCGGCAGCATGGGCAAGGACTGGGCTGCTGGACCACGAGCATGGTATAGATCCTGTCTACCAGCTTCCTGATTCTTTCAGCTGCAAACCATTTTCCACTGCTGCAGTTGCTTAAAGACCTGGTAGGCTTGCACTTATTACCGAGTGCAGTGAATATTTTCCAAATGGAGAAATTGTGGTGCTTAGTAAGGGGGGAGTGGTCGGAAGGAGAGGATGAGAAAAAACAAATATGGTCCACAAGGGATAGTTTGTGGGTTCTATCAATAAAGGATACAAATTTTGGGTGCAGGGAGTGATGTAATTTTTAAATCACTTACTGTGATCATTGTAGTCTCTATGTGGTCAGATTGTGATTACAGATAACAGGAACACAAAAACATGCATTCAAATCATTCAAAAGGACATATTGAAAGCATTCAAAGGACAAATAAATGCTCATTACTATTTATTGTAGCACTTTGGAACAAGAGCTAGGCTATGGAATCAACCTAGGTATTCAAGAGCAGATATTCCTATCCTAGGTATTCACAGCAGAGCCTGGCAAGCTACCTGTGTCGTTTTTGATATGCCAAATACCAGTAACAATTATAGACCTCATTCCCATGACCTGATGGAATGGATTGAGGCTCTTTATGTTCCTGGAGTGAGCAGATGCCCTTGGGCTACACTCGCATGTGACAGGACATATGGAGATGTTACTGGTGCCTGCTTGAGCAAATCGATGGTCAGCGTGAAGACTAGTGATCCAAATGATCCAAGAGCAGATAAGTGCATAATGAATACTTGGTATATATACACAATGGAATAGTATAAAGCTAGAAGGAAGGAATAAATCATGCCATTCACTGAACTTGTATGGAACTGGGGGATATTGTTTTCACTTGCATCACTTGTCTTCCGTTGTTCATTGATTTGCTCGAGTGGGCACCAGTTCCTTCAGGAACATGAAGAGCCTCAAACCATTCCTTTAGGACATGGGAATGAAGTCTATAATTGTTACTGGTTTTTGGCATGTCAAATACGACATGGGTAGCTTGCCAGGCTCCACCATGAGGGTGGAATACTCTTGTAGTAGTCTTTGATCTCGTGCATGTACTGATGAATGTGTGGCTGCTTTGCGGCTGCATGAAAAGAGGAAAGATCAGCTTTTCTGCTGGGTGGCGCCTCTGACGAGCTGTGGAGTCAGGATGTTGAAAATGGCAGCCCTCATGGTGTGGGGGGATCCTCTGGCTTCTTGCAAGGCTCTGCTGGGCTGGCAGGCCAGGGCTAAAAACCCGCCTTCCCTTCTGGGCGCCTCATGATCAGCTGGGAACAGGAGAGCCGGGTAGCAGCTCTACCCTGTGTCTCTGAGTCACTGGATATTGTTTTAAGCAAAGTAAATAAGAAGAAGGATGATCTCACTTGTCTGTGATTAACAGAATAATAAGAAGTGGGAATGCAAGGTTGCATAAGTGGGCAGCGTATCTAAATCCTGGACCTTAGAGAAGGAAAGGAAAGAAATCAAGGAAAGAAATGAGAGTTGACAATGTTGATTCTCCCCATCCATGAGCAGGGAATGTGTTTCCATTTCCTTGTGTCCTCTTTTATCTCTTGGAGCAGTGTCTTGTAGTTTTCTTTGTACAGGTCCTTTACACACTTGGGTAAGTTGATTCCTAGGTATTTGATTTTCTGTGGCACAATTGTGGAATGGAATTGTTTCCTTAATATCCCTTTCTTCTCTTTCGTTATTTGTATGGTAATACTCCCTAGAGCTCTATACAGATTCAATGCAGTCCCTATGAGGATACCCATGACATTCTTCAAAGAAATTGACCAAACAATCCTGAAATTTGTATGGAACGATAAACCCCCAAGGATAGCTAAAGCAATCCTCGGGAAAAAGAAGATGGGAGGCATCACCTTACCCAACTTCAAACTGTACTACAAGGCAGTAGTAATTAAAACAGCATGGTATTGGAATAAAAACAGACCCGTGGACCTATGGAATAGAATTGAGTATCCTGACACCCAACCTCAAACACATGATCATTTAATCTTTGATAAAAGGTGCAACGAGTCTAAAATGGAGTAAGGAAAGCCTCTTCAATAAGTGGTGTTGGGGAAAACTGGGCAGCGACATGGTAAAAAAATGAATTTGGACCTGTGTCTAACACCATGCACAAAAATCAGATCAAAGTGGATTAAAGATCTCAATGTTAGACTTGAATCCATAAAGTACATTGAAGAAAATATAGGAAAAACCCTCCATGACATTGAAGCTAAAGGCATCTTCAAAGATGAAACATCTCTAACAAAGCAACTAGAAGAAAAGATAAATATATGGGACTACATGAAACTAAAAAGCTTCTGCACCTCAAAAGAAACAGTGACTAAGATACAAAAGCAGTCCACAGAATGGGAAAGAATATTCACCCAATACTCATCTGATAAGGGGTTAATATCCAGGATATATCAGGCACTGGTAGAACTTTACAAGAAGAAAACAAACAACCCCATCAAAAAAATGGGGAGAAGAAATGAACAGAAACTTCAGCAAGGGAAGAAATTCGAATGGCCAAAAAACATATGAAAAAATGCTCATCATCACTAATCATCAGAGAGATGCAAATCAAAACAACAATGAGATACCACTTTACACCACAGAGACTGGCACATATTCAAAAGAACAAGAACAACAAGTGCTGGCGTGGGTGGGGGAAAAGGGGACACTCATCCATTGTTGGTGGGAATGCCGGCTGGTACAGCCTTTCTGGAAAAACAATATGGACATTCCTCCAAAGACTAGAAATTGAACTCCCATTTGACCCAGCCATACCACTCCTGGGAATCTACTCTGGGAAACCAAAAATACGCAGCGGAAACACCATCCCTACTTTTATGTTCATAGCAGCATTATTCACAATAGCCAGAATCTGGAAGCAACCCGAGTGCCCGAAAATAGATGACTGGATAAAAAAAGCTTTGGTACATCTACACAATGGAATACTATGCAGCTGTTAGGAAAAAAATGAAGTTATAAAATTTGCCTACAAAATGGATGGACATGGAGAAGATTATGTTGAGCGAAATTAGCCAGAAGGAGAGAGACAGTTACAGAATGACTGCATTTATCTGCATAACATAAATATATAGGTACATATAATGATACCAATATCCAAGGTCAAGTGAAACATGCATCAGGAGGTCCTGTCAAAGGTGGAAATTATCACAAACGTGTGGGAGTCAGAGGCTAGGTAAGACAGAAAATGGAACAGTGTGCTAACAATTGTGAGGGTACTAATGCCAACCCTAGAACTGAGCATTAAATAGAGGCAAAAGGATACACATGACAACCCTTTAATGTATGTTCTGTAATCCATAGTCTGGAGAGGAAGGAAAAGAGAAAGATAGAGAAATGGAAAGAAATAAAGAACCTGCCATGGAGGAGGGGGCTGGGGGAGGGGAGGGAACCGGGGGGCGTTGGTGGTGGGAGATGGGCACTGGTGGCGGGATGGGTGCTGCTACACTGTATGACCAAAACCCAAATATGAACTTTTTAATTGTATATCTTTGTAATTGTAAAAATAAAAAAAAAATTTAAAAAAA
>JAJIBD010033483.1:0-60310 GCA_021461705.1 Cryptotis parvus | reverse complement strand
GATGCCCGGCACCAGTTTATAAAGACCGACAGGCTGATTCATCCAGGATGAACCCGATTCTTTTCCTGTGATCCTGTGGAAAAGATCACATACGGAGGCGGAGGCGGGCCTGAAGGGTGAGGCCAGGCTGAGCATGCGGGGAGAACCAGGCTGCCTCCCTGGCACAGAGCCCTTGGCGTGCCTTGGGCATGGCCCAACCCAACCCAGATACACACACCCTAAAAATCCATCATCCGGAAAGGCTCACTAGCTGGCAGTGCGGTGTGGTGTAGCTGGAGACGGCGCAGGGTTAAGATGTGCCTTGCACACAAGTGGTTTGATCCCTGGCACTCCGCAGGGCCCCGCGCGCCACCAGGAGTGAGCCCTGAGCATCGCCGAGTGCGACCCAAACCCCAACAGCCACAAAACCCTAAAAGCCCATGGGTGAACATCCAGGCCTGTCCGGGAAGAGCAGCGTCCCTGCCTGCACAGTGCTGCCACCCAGCGGGCGGGCGGGGCAGTGCAGGCACACCGAGGCCCTGACCTGCTCCATCCGCACCTGGCACAGTGCTGCCATCCAGCCGGCTGGCAGGGCAGGGCAGGCGCTCGTCCGCCCACTGAGGAGCACTTGTTTGCGGTGGATTTTCTTGCTGCGAGGGTTGAACTGAGCAGAGGCAGGGCAGGGGACGAGGGGCTGAAGATCGTTTTCGAGTCCCCTGCCTCCCGGCGAGTGCCCACAGAGCCCCGCTGGCATCCAGAACCCGGAACACTTGACCTCCAGCTACGGGGAAAGGACAGAGCCACCTCGAGGCTGCAGGGTCCCTGGGGACCTGCTGGGGGCGGGTGAGGCCTCCAGCTACGCAGACAGAAATAGCCCGCGGCTAATTTGAGCACCGAGGGGTTATTAAAAGAATATTGCTGGAAGCACAGGGGGCTTGGGGAGGACAGAAAATCCAGGCTGAGTTCGGCTGCCAACAACAACTGCACAGGCTAAAATTGAGCCTCGGGACGAGCCCCACCCTCACGGGGCCGTCCTCTGCCAGCAGGGGGCACGGGGCCCAGCCCCCTCTCTCTGCGGGCCCTGGGCCCCACTGAAGCAAGATTCTGTCCACTGCCCCAGAGCTGGGCGGAGCAGGACAAACATATGCGGCTGGTGCCAAGAGTGCCCAGAGTCTGCAGGAGCTGATGCAAGGAGTGGCCCAGGAGGGGTGTGAGGGCCGAGAGGCCATGGGGCATCTGCCTTGCGGGCGTGAGGCTCTGCCCGTGGACAGAGTGTGGACTCGGTGCCTGGCCACGGGGGCAGCCCCACTGGGCCTGTGTGTGCGTGTGAATGCGAAAAGGGTGCGAAACTCAGACTCACGCACTGGAGGCGCACGGGCACCGTGGGCGGGGACCGACCAGCACAGTGACCCCACGGAAGCAGCCCCAGCACTGCCATCTGGATGCCGCCAATGGCAGCTCCACAGCCGTGCCACACCCAGCTCAGACACGAGAGCGAAGGGAAATGGGGAGAAATGACGGCCTCTCCTGTCCCGCCAACCCGGTCTGGTGGGGGACCCCAAGAGACTCCTGTTATCTCAGACCCAAGGAAGGGTCTAACAAAAAATTGGGGCCGGAGCGACAGCCCAGTGGGTAGGGCGTTTGCCTTGTACGTGGCCGGCCTGTGCCGGCCTGGGTTCGATCCCTGACATCCCATATGGTCCCCTGAGCACCGCCAGGAGTGATTCCTGAGTGCAGAGCCAGGAGTAACCCCTGAGCATTGCCGGGTGTGACCCAAAAAGCAAAAAAACAAAAAACAAATATTAAGTGAGCTCCCCACTTCATTTTTTAAATTTCATTTCATCTGTGGGGGCCACACCCAGGAATAGTCAGGGCTTCCTCCTGACTCTGAGCTCAGGGGTCTCTCCTGGGGCTCGGGACCCCTCGTTCAGAGCCATGGCAACTGCACCGTCTTCTCTTGCTTGGAGCGGCGTTCCAGGATCTCTACGTCCGAGCGAGCACTTTGCTTGTGTCTGGGTGACTACAGCCTCCGGCGGGTGTAGTGGAACTTGCTCTGAAACTGTTGAGTACGGCTGGAGTAGCAGCACAGCGGGGAGGGCGTTTGCCTTCATGTGGTCGATGCAGGTTCAATCCCCAGCAGCCCATAGGGCCCCCAAGCCAGGCACGCTGCCAGGTGTGGACCAAAATCAAAAATCAACCTCAAAAAAAAACCCAAAGTGTTCGTTACTGGGCTGAGGGTAGTAGAAGGTTAAGGTGCTTGTTTTGCGTCTAACTGACCCCAACTGCACTCCTAGCCCTGAGCACCACCAAAAATAACTCCCCCAAATAAAAAATGATCTGAGGGGCCAGGGTGACAGCACAGCAGGGAGAGCATTTGCCTTGCACATGGCCGATCTGGGTTCGATCCCAGCATCCCATATGGTCCCCCGAGTACTGCCAGGAGTAATTCCAGAGGGCAGGGCCAGGAGGAACCCCTGAGGTTGCTGGGTGTGACCCAGAGAGGCAACAAATAAATTAAATGCATCAGAGCTTCAGACTTCCAAAAACTGACTGGGGTCCGTGTCCGCACAGCCTTTGTTTGGTTTCATTTGTTCAGGTCGGGTGGACAATTCAGCCCCCGGGGATGCGGCTCAGTGGCCGAGCCCCCAGACATGAGGCCTCACCGGCCCCACCCCCCCAGCACCATCCTGACCACACAGCTGTTTGGGACCCCGCCCCCATCACAGCACCAGAGCCCCTCTGCCCACCGCCACCTAGGGAGAGCAACCTGGTCCTCAAAGCCAAAACCAACACCAAGGAACGAAGGCCAGCTTCACGGGGGCCTGAAATCCCCCCTCTGGGCCCTTCCCGGGCCTGCGTGGTGCTCCAGCCTGGATACTGGGGCTGTGGGCTGGGGGGCTCAGCGCTGATGCACGGATGTGTCCGACATCGCCTGGGAGAGAGGACAGCAGTCAGGGCCGTCATAACATGCAGCATCCCGGGGCCCAGCAAGTTCTCGGGACCGGCTCAGCGCCCACCGAAGCCGCATACAAGTGACCCCAGCCGCCCACCCCGACCCCCTCCTGTCCCCAGCAGAACTTGTGTGCCCGTTCTCAGCCCTGCCCAGGGACAGGGACGGACATTCAGGCAGGAGATTCAGCGGGTCACTGCTCCTCGGGCCCCCTCCGGGCCGCCTCTGTCTTCCCCCACCTGGAGGGCGTCTGGAGCTGCTCTGGCGGGCCTGGGGGAAAACCTGAGCCTGGGGGCAGCGCCCTGCACCGCTCAATTCCCTGCGAGGTCCACGTCCACCACTCCGGGGCAGCAGCGGCCCCACAGAACGGCAGGTGGCGCCCGCGAGCCAGCAGGCTCGTGAGCCAGCAGGCGCCGGGCGAGGGACCTGGCTCTTGGGCACCATCTAGTGGCCACTTGGGCTTGAACCACAGAACTCCTCCCGGACCTGTGGTCCAGTCCCCAGCGGGTGACCTCACTGGACCAAGTATAGGGGCTCGTCCATCTCCACTGTGTTCTCAGCCCAGCAATGCTCGGATGAGCGGCTGCTAGCGGGGTCCGTTGCTGTTCTCACTGGTTGGCGGCCACAGCGCAGGTGCTCAGCACCGCATGAGTCAAAACTGGACGTGCAGTGTGGAAACGTGGACAGCCCCCCTGGACCCCCATTTACTCTTATTCTGGGAGGGGGTGTCGGGTCTCACCTGTGGAATGCTCAGAGGCTATTCCCTGGCTCTGCGCTCAGGAGCGGCCCCTGGCCGGGGTCCACACCCTGCAGGGCCAGGGTCCCCCTGCCGGGCTCACAGAGGCCCTCAGCCCCTCTTGGACGTCTCAAAGCCACCCAGGTTCCCCCTGCCCAAGCCCACGCTGTGACGACAAAAGCCGTCCAGACGTTGCCACATGCCTGGGTGTGGTGGAAAGGGCACATTACCCCCTCAGCTGAGAAGCCGGCACCAGCCTCGGCCATCAGAGGTTTGCAGCAGCACAGACGAGGAGGCCCGAGGCTGGAGCTACAAGCACAGAACCGGGAAGCTGCGCCCAAGCCAAAGGAACCTGGGGGTCGGCACAAAGGGCTGCGGTGTGTGTGTGTGTGCGTGAGTGCGTATATATGCGTGTGGAGTGTATTGCGTGAGTGTATGTGCATGTGAGTATATGTGTGTGCGCATGTGTGTGCGTGAGTATATGTGGAGTGAGTATATGGGTGTGTGAGTATATGCGTGGAGTGTATGTGCGTGGCCGTATGTGAATGTGAGTATATGTGCATGTGGAGTGTATTGCGTGAGTGTATGTGCGTGGAGTATATGTGCTTGTGTGCATGTGAGTGTGTGTGCATGAGTATATTGCGTGTCTGAGTATATGGGCGTGTGAGTATATGTGCGTGTGTGCATGTGAGTGTGTGTGCATGAGTGTCGGGTGCTCCGCCGGTCCCCGACAGTGCCGGGAAGCAAGTTCCCTTCTACCTCCGAAGCAGGCGAGGAATGGATGAACACTCAGGAATCTGATGCGGTTTTAAAAGGCTTTACTTATCACAGGTTCAGGCATACAAATCAGCAAAAGGAAAAACCCGATGCTTAGGATTCCAGGCTAGAACCCCAGCCACGTGTAGGCCAAGATGGCGACCACCACGTGTAAAACTTCCAAGGGGAATAAACGCTCACAAGGCAAAATGTCGGGAACGCCGGGGTCCCCGACAGTGTCCGGACAGAGGTTGTCTTCTACCTCCGAGGACGCCGGAGAACAGATGAAAACTCACGAGTCCGGTGCAGTTCCAAAAATGGCTTTTAATAGTACAAAAGCTCTTCCACAGCACTCCAATATAATGAAAAACTTTAGCTCTGGTCCGAACTTAGACCATACAAAAGAGCCTAAGTCTCCCACCAAAGAGAGAGGATCTCACCCGAGGCTGAGTCCTACCCAGACGAAGGAGCAAAGGCCGAAGAGCAAAAGGCCAAAGCCAAAAGCCAAAAGCCGCAGGAACCAAAAGCTGAAGGCTGAGGAACCAAAAGGCAAAAGGTGAAAGGGCCTCAAGTCAGCCCCTTATATACACCAAAGTAATCCAATCGGGAGGTTGTCATGCCAACAAAGAACCCTAAACAGAGTGTAGTGCCACACACCCTATTGTAGGTATAAACAAAGGTTACACCAAGGACTAATCCCGAGATTATCTCTTATGTAAAACACTGGAGAGAGAGGGGGCTGATATAAAGTAATACATCTTAACTTCATGAGCTTCATGTAATCTAGATGGTACCCACAAGGTCCTTATTATTATCTGCACCAGGGTGATTCCTGAGTATCTTGTTCTCATGTACTGAAAGGGTCATACTCGCCTGCTTAGAGCAAACTAGTATGATCCTTCCTATAGTCTACCTTTAGTCTCAGCGTAGCCAGGGTGGTAGTCTCCTGGTAAATTCTAACTGTCCCACGTTGGGTGCAGTGGGTATAAAGAGGAGCTGTGCCCAATCTAGAAAATATAGAAATCTTAGTAGATGTATAAGTCAGAAGTTATTCAATCAAGGTGACTTCTGTAACTGCCACACCCTCTAGAAGTGTTTACATAGAAGAGAGATCTCATTAGAATGAACATTGGCTTAAATAAGATTAAGCTGGGAGTGAGCAAAACAACAAAACTCCCAGATTAGCTAAACATGTCCTCCAACAGCAAAATCCCACAGGGAAGAAGAACGGGAGAGCGGGAACCAGCTAGTTTATACCCCCCACCCCCCGCAACTCAGACCTTCCTCCCATTGTTATGGAAAGCAGGGAGGGTCCAATGCCCTTAGGTAATCCCTCCCTGCATCTCACCTAGGGCCTTTACTGTGCTAATGTTTTGAGCCGGGAATGCCTTTGAAATGTAGAGAAGGGGGTTTCTGAGATGGCATGTCACTGTACCAAAGATCAACACCAATGCCAGTTAAATATTTCTCCAAGCCTTCACAAGTCTCCTCTACTTCATTGTAGTTTTATATTTTATCAGGGAGCCATGCTTGTTTGTTTGGAAGCAAACAGCATTTCTCTCTGGTCTAATTACTTAGGTGTCCTACGTGGCCAGGCTAATATGCTGGTAAGATCTAGCTAGTCCCACGATGATTGTGATAGCATGTGAGAATATGTATACCAGCTAGTACAGCATACATGGTCGGATAAACTGCCACATTTAGACTACCCCCTTATCTACGGAGCGATTTGCGGGAGGCAATCCAGAGCAGATGCAGCGGCCCTTAGGAGTCCTGCAACACATGAGTATATTGTGTGTCTGAGTATATGGGCGTGTGAGTATATGTGTGTGTGCATGTGTGTGTGCGTGAGTATATGTGCGTGTGTGCATGTGAGTGTGTGTACATGAGTATATTGTGTGTCTGAGTATATGGGCGTGTGAGTATATGCGTGTGTGCATGTGTGTGTGCGTGAGTATATGTGCGTGTGTGCATGTGGAGTGTGTGTGCATGAGTATATTGTGCGTCTGAGTATATGGGCGTGTGAGTATATGGGCGTGTGAGTATATAAAAGAGAGTGTATGCGTGAGCGTATGTGCATGTGAGTATATGTTCGTGTGTGCATGTGACTGTATGTGTGTGAGTGTATGTGCGTGAGTGTGAGTATGTGCGTGTGTGTGCATGTGAGTGTATGCGTATGTGTGTGCGTGAGTGTATGTATGAGTATATGTGCGTGAGTGTATGTGCATAAGTGCATTGTATGAATATATGTGCGTGGAGTGTGTGTGCATGTGAGTGTATGTACATGTGTGAGTGTATATGCGTGTGAGTGTATGTGCTTGTGTGTATGTGCATGGGTGTATGTGTGTGAGTGTATGTACGTGAGTGTATGTGCGTGGACTGTATGTACGTGAGTGTATGTGCGTGAGTGTATGTATGCGGTGTGAGTGTATGTGTGTGTATGTGTGTATGTGCATGAGTGTATGTGTGAGTGTATGTACGTGAGTGTATGTGCGTGTGTATGTGTGTATGTGCATGAGTGTATGTGTGTGAGTGTATGTACGTGAGTGTATGTCGTGAGTATATGTACATGTGAGTGTATGTGCGTGAGTATATATATGTGAGTGTATGTATCGTGTGAGTATATGTGCATGTATGTGCATGAGTGTATGTGCATGATTATATGTGCGTGTGAGTGTATGTGCGTGAGTATATGTACATGTGAGTGTGTGTGCATGGGAGTGTATGTACATGTGAGTGTATGTATGTGGGAGTGTATGTGCGTGTGTGTATGTGCGTGTATGTAAGTGAGTGTATGTAAGTGAGTGTGTGCGTGTGAGTGTATGTGTGTTGGATGACAGATCTAGCTATTCTGGGAGTTTTGTTTTGCCCACTCCCAGCTTAATCTATTTAAGTCAAGGTTCATTCTAAAGAGACCTCTCTTCTATGTAAACACTGCTAGAGGGTGTGGCAGTTACAGAAGTCACCTTGATCGAATAACTTCTGACTTATACATCTACTAAGACTTCTATGTTTTCTAGATTGGGCACAGCTCCTCTTTATACCCACTGCACCCAGCGTGGGACAGTTAGAATTTACCAGGAGACTACCACCCTGGCTACGCTGAGACTAAAGGAAGACTATAGGAAGGATCATACTAGTTTGCTCTAAGCAGGCGAGAGTGACCCTTTCAGTACACGAGAACAAGATACTCAGAATCACCCTGGTGCAGATAATAATAAGAAGGACATTGTGGGTACCATCTAGATTACATGAAGCTCATGAAGTTAAGATGTATTACTTTATATCAGCCCCCTCTCTCTCAGTGTTTTACATAAGAGATAATCTCGGGATTAGTCCTTGGTGTAACCTTTGTTTATACCTGCAATAGGGTGTGGCACTACATTCTGTTTAGGGTTCTTTGTTGGCATGACAACCTCCCGATTGGATTACTTTGGTGTATATAAGGGACTGACTTGAGGCCCCTTCACCTTTTGCCTTTTGGTTCCTCAGCCTTCAGCTTTTGGCTCCTGCGGCTTTTGGCTTTGGGCTTTGGCCTTTTGCTCTTTGGCCTTTTGCTCCTTCTGGGTAGGACTCAGCTCAGGTGACATCCTCTCTCTTTGGTGGGAGACTTAGGCTCTTTTGTATGGTCTAAGTTCGGACCAGAGCTAGAGTTTGTTCATTATATTGGATTGCTGTGGAAGAGCTTTTGTACTATTAAAAGCCATTTTTGGAACTGCACCGGACTCGTGAGTTTTCATCTTTCTCCCGGCGTCCTCGGAGGTAGAAGACAACCTCTGTCCTGACACTGTCGGGGACCCCGGCGGCGTTCCCGACAGATCATACTAGTTTACCCTAAGCCGGGCGAGTGTGACCCTTTCAGTACACGAGAACAAGATACTCAGAATCACCCTGGTGCAGATAATAATAAGGACCTTGTGGGTACCATCTAGATTACATGAAGCTCATGAAGTTAAGATGCATTACTTTATATCAGCCCCCCTCTCTCCAGTGTTTTACATAAGAGATAATCTCGGGATTAGTCCTTGGTGTAACCTTTGTTTATACCTGCAATAGGGTGTGACACTGCTCTTCTACACTCTGTTTAGAGTTCTTTGTTTACATGACCCTCCCTGTCACAAATTGGATTACTTTGGTGTATATAAGGGGACTGACTTGAGGCCCCTTCGCCTTTACGCTTTCAGCTTTTGGCTCCTGTGGCTTTTAGCTCCTCGGCCTTTGGCTTTTGGCTTTTGGCTTTTTGCTCCTTCATCTGGGTAGGACTCCTCTCAGGTGAGATCCTCTCTCTTTGGTGGGAGACTTAGGCTCTTTTGTATGGTCTAAGTTCGGACCAGAGCTAGAGTTTGTTCATTATATTGGATTGCTGTGGAAGAGCTTTTGTACTATTAAAAGCCTTTTTTAGAACTGCACCGGACTTGTGAGTTTTCATCTGTTCCTCCGGCGTCCTCGGAGGTAGAAGAGAACTTCTGTCCTGACACTGTCGGGGACCCCTGCGGCGTTCCCCGACATATGTGCGTGGAGTATATGTGCATGTGTGTATATGCGTGTATGAGTGTATGTGCATGTGACTGTATGTGTGTGAGTGTATATGCATGAGTGTATGTGTGTGAGTATATGTGCGTGTGAGTGTATGTGCGTGTGAGTGTATGCGTGTGAGTGTATGTGCGTGTGAGTGTATGTGCGTGAGTGTATGTGCGTGAGTGTGTATGTGCGTGGGAGTGCATGTACGTGTGAGTGTATGTGCGTGTGAATGTATGTGTGTGAGTGTATGTGCATGTGAGTGTATGTGCGTGAGTGTATGTGTGCAGGAGTGTGTGTGCATGAGTGTGTGGCATGAGTGTGTGTGCATGTGAGTGTATGTGCGTGAGTGTATGTGCATGCGAGTGTATGCGTGTGAGTGTATGTGCATATGTGCGTGCATGTATGTATGGTGGGGGCCAGCTTGGGTTCCTGGCACCTCCAGGGGTAGCCCTGATGGTTCCCAGGCCCTGCCCTCTCAGGACCACTCACAGAATGGTCACACAAGTGGCCCCGTGGCCTCCTGAGCACTGCTGGGGTCACCCCGACAGGAAAATACGAGAAAACAGAGCCGGAGCGACAGCACAGCAGGGAGGGCGTTTGCCTAGCACACGGTCGACCTGGGTTCAATCCCGGCATCCTATATGGTCCCGTGAGCACCGCCAGGAGTAACTCCTGAGCAAAGAGCCAGGAGTGAGCCCTGAGCATCACTAGTATGACCCAAAAAAGAAAAAAAAAAAACATGCTGCAAGAGAAAACAGGGAAGCCTGGAGGTCAAAACAGCCTGTGACGGCAGCCACGGCCCTGCTCTGCCCATACTCAGCCAGACTCAGCACACACGCACCAAGCAGCTGAAGGTCCAGAAGGTCACGGTCACTCAGGTGCCCACAGCGAAAACCTCGCTCCCACCCTGCTCGAGTCCGGCAGCTGCACACCCTATGGCTGCAGTCCTCGCTGGGGGAGCACCGGGACACGTGGGGCCGAGTCCCCGCTGGGGGAGCACCGGGACACGGGGGCCGAGTCCTCTCTGGGGAGCACCGAGATGCATGGGGCCGGAGTCCTCTCTGGGGAGCACTAGGACGCGTGGGGCGAGTCCCCGCTGGGGAGCACCGGGACGCCGGGGGGCCGAGTCCTCGCTGGGGGAGCACCGGGACACGGGGGCCGAGTCCCCGCTGGGGAGCACCGGGACGCCGCGTGGGCCGAGTCCTCTCTGGGGGAGCACCGGGACGCGTGGGGCCGAGTCCTCTCTGGGGGAGCACCGGGACGCCTGGGGCCAAGTCCTCGCTGGGGAGCACCGGGACACGTGGGGCCAAGTCCTCGCTGGGGAGCACCGGGACGCGTGGGGCCGAGTCCTCGCTGGGGAGCACCGGGACACGGGGCCGAGTCCTCTCTGGGGGAGCACCGGGACGCCTGGGGCCGAGTCCTCTCTGGGGGAGCACCGGGACGCCTGGGGCCGAGTCCTCGCTGGGGAGCACCGGGACACGTGGGGCCGAGTCCTCGCTGGGGGAGCACCGGGACAGCGTGGGGCCGAGTCCCTCTGGGGGAGCACCGGGACGCGTGGGGCCGAGTCCTCTCTCTGGGGGGAGCACCGCGGACTCCTGGGGCCGAGTCCTCGCTGGGGAGCACCGGGACACGTGGGGCCGAGTCCTCTCTGGGGGAGCACCCGGGACACGGGGCCGAGTCCCCGCTGGGGAGCACCGGGACGCCTGGGGCTGAGTCCTCTCTGGGGAGCACCGGACGCCGTGGGGCCGAGTCCTCTCTGGGGGAGCACCGGGAAGCGTGGGGCCGAGTCCTCTCTGGGGAGCACCGGGAAGAGTGGGGCCGAGTCCCCGCTGGGGAACACCGAGACGCGTGGGGGCCGAGTCCTCTCTGGGGAGCACCGGGCGCGCGGGGGCCGAGTCCTCTCTGGGGGAGCACCGGAAGCGTGGGGCCGAGTCCTCTCTGGGGGAGCACCGGGAAGAGTGGGGCCGAGTCCTCGCTGGGGAACACCGAGACGCGTGGGGTCGAGGTCCTCTCTGGGGAGCACCGGAAGCGTGGGGCCGAGTCCTCTGGGGGAGCACCGGGAAGAGTGGGGCCGAGGTCCTCTCTGGGGGAGCACCGGACGCGTGGGGCCGAGTCCTCTCTGGGGGGAGCACTGGGACGCGTGGGGCCGAGTCCTCTCTGGGGGAGCACCGGGAAGCGTGGGGCCAGAGTCCTCTCTGGGGAGCACCGGGAAGAGTGGGGCCGAGTCCTCGCTGGGGGAACACCGAGACGCGTGGGGCCGAGTCCCTCTCTGGGGGAGCACCGGGAAGCGTGGGGCCGAGTCCTCTCTGGGGGAGCACCGGGAAGAGTGGGGCCGAGTCCTCTCTGGGGAGCACCGGGACGCGTGGGGCCGAGTCCTCTCTGGGGGAGCACCGGGACGCGTAGGGGCCAAGTCCTCTCTTGGGGAGCACCAGGAAGCGTGGGGCCGAGTCCTCTGTGGGAGCACCGGGCGCGTGGGGCCGAGTCCTCTGAGCACTAGGACACGTGGAGCAGAATCCTCCTCTGGGGGAGCACCGGGACGCGTGGGGGCCGAGTCCTCTGAGGGAGCACTAGGACGTGTGGGGCCGAGTCCTCTCTGTGGGAGCACTAGGGCGCATGGGGCCGAGTCCCATGAGGGAGCACTCGGATGAGTGGGGCCAAGTCCTCTCTTGGGGGAGCACCGGGACGCTGGGGCCGAGTCCTCTCTGGGGAGCACCGGGACGCGTGGGGGCCGAGTCCTCTCTGGGGGGAGCACCGGCATGCGTGGGGCCGAGTCCTCTCTGTGGGAGCACTGGTACGTGTGGGGCTGAGTCCCTCTGAGGGAGCACCAGGACATGTGGGGCCGAGTCCTCTCTTTGGGAGCACTGAGACGCGTGGGGCTGAGTCCTCTCTCGGGAGCACTGCGACACGTGGGGCTGAGTCCTCCAAGGGAGCACTGGGACATGTGGGGCCGAGTCCTCTGAGGGAGCACTAGGACACGTGGGGCCGAGTCCTCTCTGGGGAGCACTGGGACGCGTGGGGCCGAGTCCTCTCTGTGGGAGCACTGGGACGCGTGGGGCCAAGTCCTCTGTGGGAGCACTAGGGTACGTGGAGCCAAGTCCTCTCTGTGGGAGCACCAGGACGCATGGGGCCGAGTCCCCTGAGGGAGCACTCGGATGTGTGGGGCCAAGTCCTCTCTCTGGGGAGCACCAGGACGCTGGGGCCGAGTCCTCTTGTGGGAGCACTGAGACACGTGGGGCCGGAGTCCTCTGTGGGAGCACTAGGGGTACGTGGAGCCAAGTCCTCTCTGTGGGAGCACCGGGCGTGCAGGAGCCGAGTCCCCTCTGGGCATTTGCCTTGTGAATCCGGTTTGATTCCCGGCATCCATTATGGTCCCCAAGCACTGTCGGGAGTAATTCCTGAGTACAGAGCCAGAGGTAACCCTGGTCATCGCTGGGTGTGACCCCAAAAGCACAGAGATAGTCAGTGTGGGGCTGGGGGACGGCCTCGGGGGGCAGGGGGCAACAGGAGTGACCTAGGGCAGGGCCTTATCCGCAGCATCAGGCCATGAAAGGGGCTTCCCAGGTGCAGAGCCCTCCCACACTGGGCCCTGGGGTGCCAGCTGGCTGACCAGGTCACCAGCACCCCAGCGACAGTGGCCGCGGGAAGTGGCCACAACTCCTGAGGAGTCTACGTGCTCGAACAGGGACCCCACAGGGGGTCTTTGGCCAGCCAAGGGCTCGCCAGCCCCACCCCTGCGAGCAGCCCGGCTAAGGCCCATTCCCAGGCAGTCTGGCAGGAGCCTCCGAGGGGACCCTGACGTCCCAACGCAGCTGTGCTCCTGGACACCACTGAGCCCCCCGTCTCTCCCACCCACGACGGGACCCGCTGAGTGCCCGGCTCTGGCCCCCCAACCCTACGACCGTGTCAGCGGGCCCCTCGACCCCATCCTCTCTGGAAAGAAGAACAGACAGTGCAGCCAAGCGCCCCTTGGTGGGCTGCAGTGGGTTTATAGGGCAGTGAGAAGCCGGACAGTGCGAGGTTGCCACGCGCCAGCGCCAGGAGGGCCAACCTGGGGAGCGGGTCGGGAGCCGGGGTCCTCGCTGCAGCTCTCAGGGTCTGGATCTTCCCAGGAGAAATGCCAGGAGTGCCCAGGTGGTGACCACGCCGCAGACCCCAAGAGGCAAACCACGGGGTCAGAGAGGTCAGGGCCAGTCCCCACTGTGCCCCCCCACGCTCTCTCCTTCCTGCCCTCGCGCAGCTGATGGCCCCTCCAGGCACAGGGGCGGCATGTCTTCCAGAAAGCCCGGGAGCCCAACGTTTACCCACTGTGGCTCCTGCTGTGGCCCAGCCCGGCCCTCCAGTCCCGGACCCCAGAGCCTGTGTCCAAGCCCACCCGCCCGAGGCTGCATCGCAGGGCTGTGGGGTCCCTTCTACCCACCCACCCCAGGATTCTGGAGCGAGCTGGTCCTGCTCTCCCTCTACCGGCACCATGCCGCCCCTCAAGGTTCTGAGTTTATTTCTGGGGTGAGGAGCCCACACAGGGGGCCAGGGAGAGACCTCCGGCCTGCCTTGAGAGCAGGCGCCCTGCAAGGGCCCCGCCCTGAGGAGGCCCGGCCACTCACTGGAGCAGGCAGTCGATGTTAGGCGAAGTGCCGCCAGTAGCGGTAGAGAGACAGCTGCAGCGTAGGGGTGGCCCCGTACTCCTTCAAGATGCTCCGGGCACTGTGGGACAAGCGCCCACTCAGGCTGGCAGGCCCAGGGGCCAGGGGCCGAGGCTGAGGTGCAGGTACAGGGTTGTAGGGACAGAGAATGGGGATGCGGGTCCGGATCACAGAGGTGTAGGAGGCACGGGGTGCGGGCTGGGGGCTTAGGGGCAATGGGGGCACGGGGGAGGGCCAGGTATGGGGCGTGGGGATGGGGACATGGACGCCGACAGGGGAGGGGCGGGGTTGGGGACGGGGCAGGGAGGGGGAGGGGGCAGGGCTGAAGATGGGGGTGGGGATGAGGATGGGGTGGGGCGGGAAGGGGTGGGGATGGACGGCATTGGGGCGGGGACTGGGTGGGGATAGGGGCGGGGCCTGGAGGCCATGGGCGTGGACAGGGCAGGGTCTGGAGGCCATGAGCAGGGACAGGGCGGGGCCTGGAGGCCATGGGGCGGAACGGGGCGGGGCCTGGAGGCCATGGGGTGGGGCCTGGAGGCCATGGGCGTGGACAGGGCAGGGTCTGGAGGCCATGGGGCGGGGGACTAGGCGGGGCCTGGAGGCCATGGGGCGGGGGACTAGGCAGGGCCTGGAGGCCATGGGGCGGGGACGGGGCGGGCCTGGAGGCCATGGGCGTGGACAGGGCGGGGCCTGGAGGCCGTGGGCGGAATGGGGCGGGGCCTGGAGGCCATGGGGCGGGACTGGGCGGGAACAGGGCGGGGACTGGAGGACGAGGGGCGGGGCTGTTCCTACTCCTTGAACTTGTTGGTCAGGAGCAGGAACTGGCCGCGGGCCAGGCGGCGCACGTCGAACTTGCAGATGTTCTGGAACTTCGCGGTACACCTGCTGCTCGCTGAGGCCCGGCCAGCGGCGGACGCTGAGGATGAGGATGGGGGGGGCGGATGCTGGGGTAATCTGGACCCGAGAAGTTCTAGAAGACAGGGTGGGCAGAATGTGGCACCCACTCCGCCAAGGGCGCCGGGTCCCAGCGGAGAAGCGGGGAGGGGTGGGGGGCAGGGGCAGGTGCCCACCCCAGCACTGGCAGGGAAGAGGAGCCGCGTGCGGGAATGGCGACACCTGGGCCCGGCTGCTCCCGTGTCTGCAGGAGCCGCCCAAGACAGCCGGCACCAGCCAGAGTTGTCCAGTGGGGGTGTGTGCCTCGCACATGGCCAGGCAGGGGTTGGGCCTGGCTTCCCACCGGTCCGAGCACCACCAGGAGTAACCCGAGCGGCGCCCGTGTGGCCCCAGCCCCCTCCCTGCCCAATAATAGGAGCATCCCCACAAGCCCTCTGTGGCCAGGGGCCAGGAGCGAGGGAAGGAACTTACGATCTTGGGGACGCCGGCGCCGGATGAGGTTCACCTGGTTCACGTAGGGAGCGAGCACACCCAGGTACCGTGGGAAGGAGGGCGTGGAAACAGCGCCGCGGGGGCAGACACAACCCAGGGCGCCAACTCAGCGTCCCGGCCTGCCCCTGGCCCCGCGGCTCCCCGTCCAGCCGAGAGCAGAGCAGACTGGGGCCACAGCGTGTGGAAGTCTGGTGACGAGGCTCGGCCAATCAGGGACGCCCTGAGTGCAGCCCCCAGGTCCCCAGGCCTGCGTGCAACCTAAGTGGGCCGGCCAGCATCCATGCAAGGGGTAGGGACAGAGGTGTACCACAGATCAAGACACCTGGGACGGTCCCTGTCCCACACCTGTGTCCTCGCACCACATAAACCGAGCTCAGGAGGACCCCTGAGCGCCATCACTGCCCCTCTGCTGGCCCTGTCCCCCGAGTGTGGTCACTGCCCTCTGCTGGCCCTGTCCCCTGAGTGTGGTCACTGCCCTCTGCTCGGCCCTGTCCCGAGTGTGGTCACTGCTCTCTGCTCGGCCCTGTCCCCTGAGTGTGGTCACTGCCCTCTGCTGGCCCTATCCCCTGAGCGCCATCACTGCCCTCTGCTGGCCCTGTCCCTGAGTGTGGTCACTGCCCTCTGCTGGCCCTGTCCCCTGAGCGCCATCACTGCCCCCTCTACCGGCCCTGTCCCCTGAGTGTGGTCACTGCCCTCTGCTGGCCCTGTCCCCTGAGCGCCATCACTGCCATCTGCTGGCCCTGTCCCCCTGAGTGTGGTCACTGCTCTCTGCTGGCCCTGTCCTGAGTGTAATTACTGCCCTCTGCTTGGCCCCTGTCCCGAATGTGGTCACTGCCCTCTGCTGGCCCTGTCCCCTGAGTGTGGTCACTGCCCTGTGCTGGCCCTGTCCCCTGAGTGTGGTCACTGCCCTCTGCTGGCCCTGTCCCCTGAGCGCCATCACTGCCCTCTGCTGGCCCTTTCCCTGAGTGTGGTCACTGCCCTCTACTCGGCCCTGTCCCCTGAGTGTGGTCACTGCCCTCTGCTGGCCCTGTCCCCTGAGTGTGGTCACTGCCCTCTGCTGGCCCTGTCCCGAATGTGGTCACTGCCCTCTGCTGGCCCTGTCCCCTGAGTGTGGTCACTGCCCTCTGCTCGACCCTGTCCCCTGAGTGTGGTCACTGCCCTCTGCTGGCCCCTGTCCCCTGAGTGTGGTCACTGCCCTCTGCTCGACCCTGTCCCCCTGAGTGTGGTCACTGCCCTCTGCTGGCCCTGTCCCCTGAGTGTGGTCACTGCCCTCTGCTCGACCCTGTCCCCTGTGTGTGGTCACTGCCCTCTGCCTCGACCCTGTCCCCTGAGTGTGGTCACTGCCCTCTGCTGGCCCTGTCCCCCTGAGTGTGGTCACTGCCCTCTGCTCGCGCCCTGCCCCAGCTTGCGCTCATCAGGGCGGTAATGGACAGGCCAGCACCAGGCACCGCAAGCTTCGTGCAGGGCAGCCCCTGCCAGACTCTGGCGGGTGTATGGCAGGTGCCGCCCTCTGGGAGCTGTGGGCCCTGCAGTGAACGTGGACAGACAGACAGAGGCGAGTAAATACACTCACCTGCCCACTCTTGCAGGAGCAAATGCGCTACTTTCAGCAGAACTGTGGAGGGGAAGACCAGAGTTGACACGTGATGCCCCTTTGCCCCTGCCCGGGAGGCCCTGCCAGAGGGGGAAGCTGAGGGCCCTGCGGCAAGACACTGTCCTCACCTGAGCCGCAAAGGAAGGCGTCGTGATGCTGCTTCGTGGGGGCACTTGGTTTCCACTGAAGGGGTGTTCGGGAGAGGAGAGAGCAACAGTGAGGAGAGCAGGCCCCAAGCCCAGCCACGGAGAGCCACGCGACAGCCACAGGGAGCCACGCACAGCCACTGAGAGCCACGCACAGCCACGGAGAGCCACGCAGAGCCACAGGGAGCCATGCACAGTCACTGAGAGCCACGCACAGCCACGGTAAGCCACACACAGCCACAGAGAGCCACTCAGTCATGGTGAGCCATGCACGGCTGTGCACAGCTAGAGCCACGTACAGTCACACTGCCACGGAGAGCCACACACAGCCACGCACAGCTACCTGCACACAGCCAAGCACAGCCACTGAGAGCCACGCACAGCTATCTGCACACAGCCAAGCACAGCCAGAGAGCCACGCACAGCTACCTGCACACAGCCAAGCACAGCCACGAAGAGCCACGCACAGCTACCTGCACACAGCCAAGCACAGCCATGGAGAGCCACGCACAGCTATCTGCACACAGCCAAGCACAGCCACGAAGAGCCACGCACAGCTATCTGCACACAGCCAAGCACAGCCACAGTGAGCCACGCACAGCTACCTGCACACAGCCAAGCACAGCCACGAAGAGCCACGCACAGCTACCTGCACACAGCCAAGCACAGCCACGAAGAGCCACGCACAGCTACCTGCACACAGCCAAGCACAGCCACAGAGAGCCACGCGACAGCTACCTGCACACAGCCAAGCACAGCCACGGAGAGCCACGCACAGCTACCTGCACACAGCCAAGCACAGCCACAGAGAGCCACGCACAGCTATCTGCACACAGCCAAGCACAGCCACAAAGAGCCACGCACAGCTATCTGCACACAGCCAAGCACAGCCACGGAGAGCCACGCACAGCTACCTGCACACAGCCAAGCACAGCCACGCCCATGGTTGCCCAGCCCGTCTTCCTCGGTCACCCAGCACCCGCGGGGAAGGAAGCCACAGCCAGGTCCGTCCATCTGACAGGGTCTGGGACCCTCCGGGAGGGAGGAAGGGAGCACAAATGGCCGCTAGTCACAGGGGACACCAGGCTGCCCTCGAGCACGGTGCCCGCTGCACCCCGACCTACCGTATTTCTCACACTTTGCGGGCATGAATGACCACTGGCCCGAGTCCTTGGTGGGGTTCAGGTCACTGCGAGGAAGGTGCTAGTCAGAGACCCACAGTGCCATGTGGGAAGGACAGACGGCCCAGCACTAACGGTCAGCACACCCTGGGGCTGACCCTCAGGGCGGGCCATCAGCCCAGCGGAAGAAACCACAGCAGGGGCAGTGTCCGCCGCCCAGGGAGAGAAAGGACCACAGTGGGGACAGTGTCCACTGGCTCAGGAGGTGTCATGGAGTCAGACTCAGAGCCAGGGGGCCACCTCTCCCCATACGGCAAGGCGCCCACTGCAGGACACACTCAGCTGTGCAGGGACCCCAGGAGGCACCAGAGCGCACGGCCAGCGGCTCTGAGGAGGAAGTGGGGGGAGTCCGGCGAGGCTGAGGCCACCCGGTGGGTGTCGGGCAAAGTTGTCCCAAAGCCCCGCCATGGCCACCAAGGTGCCCTCCTCCCACTGCAGGGGTTCCAAAGAGTCGTCCAGACAGAACCCCACCCTGTGCAAGTGGGCGCAAGGCCTCACGCAGGGCTAACCATGCTCCCGGGCTGGCAGTGCCAGCAGAGAGGGGAGAGGGGAAACAGGTGAAGCCCCAGGACCCCGCCAGGCCCTCAGCAAAGCCCCCAAGCAGACAGCCCCCCGGGCTCTGGGCCTGTACTTGGGAGGTTCGGATCTGGAGGGCTGTTCAGCCTGGCCTCCCACAGCACCCAGCGGCTGCCAGAATCACCCCAGTGGGGCGCCCCCGAGACCACGAGTCCCCAAACACGCCCTTACCTGGTGAGGGACGTCATAGACTTCTGAAAGGTTCAAACCCGCGGGAAGTTGAGCTCCTAGAGGAGAGGGAGAGAGACAGAAAGATGGAGACAGAGAGACACAGAGACACAGAGAGACAGAGACAGACACAGAGAGACAGAGACAGACACAGAGAGACAGAGAGCGAGGGAGCCAGAGAGACAGAGACAGACACAGAGAGACAGAGAGCGAGGGAGCCAGAGAGACAGAGACAGACACAGAGAGACAGAGAGCGAGGGAGCCAGAGGAGACAGAGACAGACACAGAGAGACAGAGAGCAAGGGAGCCAGAGAGACAGAGACAGACACAGAGAGGGAGATAGAGACAAAGAGACAGAGTCTAAGAGCTGAGACACTGAGACAGACAGAGACAGGAAGAGACAGAGACACAGAGACAGAGAGAGACAAAGGCAGAGGGCGGCGGAACAGGTCTGTGCCACACCCAAGGTGCTCATGTCCCTGGCTAATGGCAGACACCAAACCCGGCGCGCTGACGCCACCCCAGCACGTGTCCCCCGGTACCTTCCAGACGTCCTTGGTCACGTTCTTGGTGCTCTATGAGGACGGGAAAGAGACTGTGGATGTTCAGCTTGAACTCGTCAGTAACTCTCTGAGGGAGCCAGGGCAGGGTCTCAGTGCGGACCCACCCGCCCGGCCCCACTCAGACCATGATGGCCAAACGCCCCACGGTCAGGCACCGTGGTCCTGCGGCCCAGGGTGGCAGCAGGGCAGGAGGGCAGAGTCACCTAGGCCTTCTCAGAGAGACGCCAGGAAGAGCCACTACAAGACGGCTTTTCAATTCAGGTTTTTTGGGTCACACCCGGCGACGCCAGGGGTCCCTCCCTGGCTCTGCACTCAGGCATTACTCCTGGCGGTGCTCGGGACCATATGGGATGCGGGGACTGAACCCCCGACCACACGCATGCAAGGCAAGCCCCTCCCCTGCTATACTATCACTCCAGTCCCTAGAAGACTTTTTTAATTTTTTTTTTTTTTTGCTTTTTTGGGTCACACCCGGCAATGCTCAGGGTTACTCCTGGTGGTGCTCGGGGATCATATGGGGATGCCGGGATCGAACCCGGGTGGCACAGGCCGGCCAAGCATGCAAGACAAACGCCCTACCCGCTGGGCTATCACTCCAGTCCCTAGAAGACTTTTTAAAGCGAGGGATACCTCAGGGTTTTTACGTTTTGGACTAAACCCGGTGATGCTCGGGATCGAACCCTACCCTGGTCTCCCGCCCGCTGAGCTGCCTCTCTGGCCCTAGACGTCCTTATTTAAGGTGCCACGACACGGCAGGGAAGAGCCTCAACCAGTGAACACTTTCCTGCCTTCCCTGTGTGAGGTCTTTTGGGCTCAATCCTGGTCGCGGCAATAAAAATAAACAAGTTTCAAACAGCTAATTAGCATGTGAGAAATCTCGAGTAAGGCAGCGGACACTCGTCTGGGGGAGACGTGTCCAGCACACCCGGCGGTGCTCAGGGAGCAGACGGGCTGCACAGGATCGACCAGGGCTGGCTGCGTGCAAGGGAGGTGCCTCCCCCTCAGATGTCTACCAGGTCCTAAGCAGACAGTGTCCTGCAAGTGAAGCAGAACCAGGTTCCTGCACGGCCCCGAGCCCCCACCCCAGCTCCTGCACGGCCCCGAGCCCCAACCCCGGCTCCTGCACGGCCCCGAGCCCCCACCCCGGCTCCTGCACGGCCCCAAGCCCCCACCCCGCTCCCCAAGTCCTCTAACCACCTGGGGATGCTGTTCCCTACCTCTGACAAGGCGTCTCACACGAGGGGCACACACCGCCCTCCACCCAGGCTCCTTGCACAGCTGCTCAGACTGGCCGCCCTCAACTCTAGACGTGGTCACCGGGTCTGATGACCCACTCCCACCCTTCTAGGACGCCTGAGGTTCCTGCCACCACTTGTGATTGCCTTTGATCCCCAGCACCCTAGAGGATGACGCCTCTAGAGCCGGAGTCTAGAGCCGGAGCAAAGAAAAGCGGTGGCGGGGCCGGAGCAACAGCACGGCAGGAGGGCGTCTGCCCCGCATGTGGCCAACCCGGCATCCCACATGGTCCCCGAAGCACCACCAGGTGTGGCCCCAACAAAAAAAAAAAAAGTCCAGGGGCTGGAGCGATAGCCCAGCGGGTAGGGCGTTGCCTTTCACGCGGCCTGCTCATGCCGGCCCGGGTTCGATCCCCGGCATCCCATATGGTCCCCGAGCACCGCCAGGAGTAATTCCCTGAGTGCAGAGCCAGGAGTAACCCCTGAGCATTGCCGGGTGTGACCCAAAAAAGCAAAAAAAAAAAAAAAGTAACAAAAACAAGTCGAGGTTCTTAAAGAACTTTTGTTTGGTGGGACGGGGGTGGGGGGGTGTTGGGGGACCAGAGGCCACACCTGGCACTGCTCTGGGGTCACGCCTGACCTTACGTGGTGCTGGGTTGGACCCTGTGTCCTGCATCGAAGCTTGTACTCAGCCCACTGAGCCCTCTCGGCCACTGAAGGATCCCTGGACTGTGGCCTCGCTTATGGCTGTCCACACGGGATCATTCAGGACAGGCTCGAGCAGCCACCGCCTGGGTGGACACCCCGGGAGCTAGGGCCGAGCCCCAGCAGAGAGGGTAGGGCCTGTCCCCCACACCTGCTTCCCAACCAGGGTGGCCGCTGTCAGTGTCGCACACAGACAGCCCTCCCCGTCCCAGCATGGCGCGACCGTGCCCACCTGGCAGGGGCCGGAAGAACTTCTCATGCAGGTGCAGCAGGTCCATCATCATGTTATGCCCCACGAGGGGCTACTTGGAGGAACGGACAGGAGAGAGGGACAGAATTTTAAAATAAAGACAGACGCTGCAGCGCCGGGGGCAGCCCCCACAGTCCCGCCAAAGGGCGATTCCCTCCACCCCCTTGAACACACACGCACCGGCCATAGGGGGGGGGGGGCTGCAGGAACAGAGACGGGAGCCCCTGCCCCGGCCATCTCCCTGGGGCTCCAGGACAGCCCAGCAGGCAGGAAGGGGCCCGAGGAGCCGTGGGGCGGCTGGGGCCGGGGAGCCAGTTCCTACCTTCCGGGCCTTCACCAGCATCTGGAAGAACAGGGAGAAGCCCCTGGCAGACAGCAGGATCTTGTCCCTCCAGCTCTCCCGCTCGCCGGACGCTGTGTCAGGTACCAGCGCTGCTGCCTGCTCACCTTCTTCCACGGCCACCTGCGCGGGCACGGGAGCCCTGAACCCTGAGCCGAGCTCCGGGGATGGAGTGGGGATGGAGGGTCGGAGCCGGAGCAGCACAGCGGGAGGGCGTCTGCCTTGCCCGATGCAGGCTCCATCCCGGCATCCCACAGGGGACCCCCAGACCTGCTACGAGAATTCCTGAGTGCAGGGCCAGGAGTAACCCCAGAGCATCACTGGGTGTGACCCAAAAACAAAACAAAGGAGGCGGGCGCCGGGCACACACTCACCCCCTGGTCCTTCAGCTCCGTCCAGATGTTGGGGAGAGCCTGGCGCAGCACCAGCTGCACCTCGAAGGCCTGGAAGCCTGTGGCGAGGACACCCACACTCACGCAGAGCCACCGCCCCTTCCTGTCTCGGCACTCAGGGCCCAACAACGGAGGCCTGTCCCAGCCACGCTTCCACGACAGGGTGGGCATGGCCCATCCCGTGGCGGAGACCAAGTCTCCTTCCATGCCCTCCATGCCCGAGATACGCCAGCCTAGCCAGGCGGGACGCCGCAGATTGGCAGCCCGCCCCGTCCCCGCCCCGACACACTCCATGTGGGCGGTTTTCCCGTGACACCAAGCCAGCCTAAGCTGGAGGACAGGCTGGGGGACAGTCTGTGACCTCCCCAGAACACACCAGCGTTCCCGGAGCAGGACTGGAGAAGCCCCTGCTCACCTGAGATCCCGGGAGGGTCAGCCAGTCGCCTTCCTTGGCCAGGTCCAGCCACTGCGTCACTCTGTCGATCACCATCTTGATCTGGTCTTTATCCAGGGAACTAGAATGGAGCCGAGTCACCAGAGGCTGAAGACAACGCCAGCAGACGGGGTGGGAGATGGTGGGGCGGGTGGGCTCTAAGGCCTGGGTGAGATCTCCAGAGACTGAGGGGGCACTGAGGCCAGGGAGGGAGCTGGAGGTGGGGGAGGTTCTGAACCTAGGTACGGTTCTAGGGGGGGCATTTCTGAGGCCCTAAGGGGTAGTGTTTCAGGGGCCCCAGGGAGGGTTTCTGAGATTCTGGGAGTGGACAGGTTCTGAGGCCCCATGGGAGAATCTGAGGCCTGGGGTGATCTGAGGCCCCAAGGGGGATCTCAGGCCCGAAGCGGGGTTCTGAGGTGGCGAAAGGGGAGTTCTGAGGCCCTAGGGCCTGCCCCAACCCCTGGCCTAGTCAGGCAGACAAGTCAATGTAGGAACCAGCAATGCGGGCCGGAGCAATAGCACAGCGCGGAGGGTGTTTGCCTTGCACGGCCGACCGGGTTCAATCCCGGCATCCCATATGGTCCCCTGAGCACCACCAGGAGTAATTCCTGAGCAAAGAGCCAGGAGTAACCCCTGAGCATCACCAGGTGTGACCAATAAATAAATAAATGAAAAAATAAATAAGTAAATAAATAAATGAATGAATGAATAAATGAATAAATAATGGAAATGTTACTGGCGCCCGCTCGAGCAAATCGATGAATAACGGGATTCAAGTGATAAATAAATAAAGAACCAGCAATGCTCAGGGCCCGGCAGATGGACCCGGACAGGCCAGGCTGAACTCGGGCCTTGCGTGCCCAGGCGGCTCTCGTCCTTCCGCCCCAGCCCCGCCACACGCCTCTGGTTCTAACACGGGGCATTCAGCAAGCAGCCTGGCCGTGCTCGCTCCTTGGGCTGCCGTGCACGGGCGCTGCAGCGGTCCCCATTACACTCGAGCAGATACAGGACTTTCTCCACGGGCCAGGAGGAAGCTTCCGCAGTGAAAAAACCTCATTCAACCGACCTGCGGGGCCACGTGAAGGCAAAGGCTCTAGAGCCCAAGAGCAGCTGGCTCAGGGGCGCACAGCAGGAGCGCTGCACCCGGCCACAGCAGCACCCAGTGCGGTCAGGATTCCTGGACGGTCACCGCCAAACCTCCCCAAGGCGTCCCATCCAAGAAGTGGCATGAAGGCCCTCGTTCACCGCCTGCAGGTCCGAGAACACCGTTACCCCAGGACCGGTCAGGAAACCCTGCGTCTGAGGGCACCGCTCCCGGCGGCGGTCAGTCCTGAGCCACTCGGCCCCGGGGGCAGCCGGAAGAGCCCCAGCTGCAGGCCAGGCCCTACCTGCGCACCGTCCAGTTCCCGGTCAGGATGCTGTGCTTGATTTTCTTCTCCTGCTCCTCGTTCATGTAATGGAATTCCGTTTTTGAGAAACTGCAGAGCAGTAAGAGCCGGGCTGGATAAGGGGCAGGGGGGAGAGCTCCCGGCCGGCTCCCAGGGAGAGGGAAGGTCAGGGACGCCGGCCGGCCCGGGCCCTCCGCAAGGCCGTACCTTGTTGTAGTCAAACCCGTACTGATTCAGGAACTGGACGCTGGAAGCCTGGAAGGAGAATTCTGAATCCAAAACCCCAAACGTTGTAGGGAAAAGGAAGAAATTGCAGTGAGCGACGTACCTGGGTTTAGAAAGGCGAGGAGGAGGGAGAAAGGTCTGAGACCATTTTTGTAAGAGGCCTGCAGGGTGGAGGAGACGGGCACAGGGCGGGAAGGTGTGTCTGCCTGCTGCCCCTCACAGAAAATACCCAGCACAAAGCAGTCAGCAGGGGGTGGAGCGATAGCACTGCGGGGAGGGCGCTTCCTTGCAAGCGGCTGACCCAGGTTTGATCCCCGGCATCCCATATGGTCCCCCGAGCACCGCCAGGAGCAATTCCTGAGTGCAGAGCCAGGAGGAACCCCTGAGCATTGCCGGGTGTGACCCAAAAATCAAAAAAAAAACAAAACAAAACACAGTGATGAGCTGGAGGGGCCCGGCGGAAAGAATGAACCATCCGTGGGCTTTGCGAGGCCTTGGTACACACTTGTTGGTCTCTCCCGCGATGCTGGAGAACACGGACAGTCCTAGTGGACAAGAGAGGACACAAGTCTCAGGGACGTGGCCAGTCACCAACCTCAAAGTGGACTGCCACACCAAACTCTTCCAACAGATCTTGGCCGAAGAGACAACAGGTCTTGGCCGGGCTCCTGCCTTGCACGCAGCCAAACTAGGTTCAATCCCTGGCAGCCCATATGGTCCCTCGAGCACCGCAGGACTAATTCCTGAGGGCAAAGCCAGGAGTAACCCCTGAGCAGGGGTGTCTGAAACCCCAATTTTTTTTTTTTATGAGACAGACATGGGGCAGAGCTGCTACTGGCTCTCACTGTGCCCAGCCACTCATGAGGTGCCAGGGAGGGATGGAAGGTTCTAGCCCTGGCCAGCCACCCCAGCAGAGCCTCACAACAAGCCAGATGACCCGCCACTCCATGAGGACCTCCATTTTCCACATACGGACTCCGCCTTGTCAGAACTCCACCCAGCAGACCAGCCTCTCACAGCCCACCTCGTGCGGCTCCTTGTGGCCGCACGGTTCATCAATAAATGCTGGATTTTGAGATGACTACAAGAGTATGCTACCTGCACGGCAGAGCCTGGCAAGCTACCCGTGTCGTATCTGATATGCCAGATACCAGTAACAATTATAGACCTCATTCCCATGACCTGATGGAATGGTTTGAGGCTCTTTTTTTTTTTTGGCTTTTTGGCTTTTTGGGCCACACCTGGCAATGCTCAGGGGTTACTCCTGGCTCTGCACTCAGGAATTACTCCTGGCGGTGCTCAGGGGACCATATGGGATGCCGGGATTGAACCCAGGCCGGCACAGGCCGGCCGCGTGCAAGGCAAACGCCCTACCCGCTGGGCTATCGCTCCGGCCCCTTGAGGCTCTTTATGTTCCTGGAGCAAGCAGGTGCCCTTGGGCTCTACTTGCATGAGACAGGACATATGGAGATGTTACTGGTGCCCGCTCGAGCAAATCAAAGATGAACGGGAAGACAAGTGATACAGTGAGACAGTGATACGAACACAGGGCTGGAGTGATAGAGCGACGGGTAAGTGCAGGACGCTTGCTCTGCACAGCTGGCCCAGGTTCCATTCCTGGCATCCAATCTGGTCCCACAGCACTGCAGATTTGACCCCAGAGCCTAATATGATCATGCCAATACACATTCTTCAGGCAAGAAACACAATTTTTCTTGGGAAAAAAAACGCGATCTGCCTCGCTTAGGCTTAGACCTTTTTTTTGCTTGTTTTTGTTTTTGTTTTGGGTCACACCCGGCAATGCTCAAGAACTGCTCCTGGCTCTGCACTCAGGAATTACCCCTGGCGGTGCTCGGGGGGACCATATGGGATGCCGGGGATCGAACCCAGGCCGGCACAGGCCGGCCGCGTGCAAGGCAAATGCCCTACCCGCTGGGCTATTGCTCCGCCCCAGGCTTAGACACTTCTTAATAAGTCAATTCCAAAAGTATGAGAGCGAGCTGGAGCGATGGCGCCGCGGGAAGGCGCTTGCCTTCCCCTGGGTTTAAAACTCAGCATCCAGGGCCGGAGAGATAGCCCAGCGGGTAGGGCGTTGCCTTGCACGCGGCCGGCCCATGCCGGCCCGGGTTCGATCCCCGGGCATCCCATATGGTCCCCCGAGCACCGCCAGGAGTTATTCCTGAGTGCAGAGCCAGGAGAAACCCCTGAGCATTGCTGGGTGTGACCCAAAAAAAAAAAAAAAAAAAAAAAAACCTCAGCATCCCATATGGTCCTCTGAACACCGCCAGGAGTAATTCCTGAGTGCAGAGCCAGGAGTAACCCTGAGCATTGCTGGGTGTGACCCAAAAGCCCCAAAAAAAAAAAAAAAAAAAAAATAACAAGAAGTGTGAGAGCTCACAAGCCTAAAGGGGTCAGGATCCAAACGAGCAAAAGTCCAGCCATCCTTAAAGAACGTGGAGCTGGTTGGCAGAGAAAACAACGGGTATCTGTCAACCAAGACGGGCCGCAGAGACACCTGCCTACATGCAGCCGCTGGGAACTCGGTCCCCAAGGCTGGCCAGGAGCAATCCCTGAACAGAGCCAGGAGTGATCCCTCAGTGCAGAGCCAGGAGCAATCATGAGAACACTAGGCACGGCCAGGTGTGGTTCCAAACAGCAACAAAAGAATCCCTGCTTGGACTCACCGATCTGACAGATGGTGAACTGCTGGACGCTCTGGCGGGTCTTCAAGTACCACTCTGCAGGCAGGTCGAAGAGGCTGAAACACAGGGCTCACTCCTTACCCACGGGCAGAGATGCCGAGACACGGGGCTCACTCCCTTACCCACGGGGCTCACTCCTTACCCATGGGACTCACCTCCTTACCCACGGGCAGAGATGCCGAGACACGGGACTCACTCCTCACCCACGGGCAGAGATGCCGAGACACGGGGCTCACTCCTTACCCACGGACTCACTCCTTACCCACGGGCAGAGATGCCAAGACACAGGGCTCACTCCCCTACCCACGGGGCTCACTCCTTACCCACGGGCAGAGATGCCGAGACATGGGGCTCACTCCTTACCCACAGGGCTCACTCCTTACCCACGGACTCACTCCTTACCCACGGGCAGAGATGCCGAAACACGGGGGCTCACTCCTTACCCACGGACTCACTCCTTACCCACAGGACTCACTCCTTACCCACGGGCAGAGATGCCGCAAAACGGGGCTCACTCCTTACCCACGGGACTCACTCCTTACCCACAGGACTCACTCCCTTACCCACGGGACTCACTCCTTACCCACGGGCAGAGATGCCGAAACACGGGGCTCACTCCTTACCCACAGGACTCACTCCTTACCCACGGGCAGAGATGCCGAAAAAACGGGGCTCACTCCTTACCCACGGGGACTCACTCCTTACCCACGGGCAGAGATGCCGAAAAACGGGGCTCACTCCTTACCCACGGACTCACTCCTTACCCACGGGCAGAGATGCCAAGACACAGGGCTCACTCCCTACCCACGGGGCTCACTCCTTACACATGGGCAGAGATACCAAGACACGGGGCTCACTACTTATCCAAAGGCGGAGATCTCGAGACACGGGGCTCACTCCTTACCCACAGGGACACTCCTGGCTCTGTGCTGGAGCTGCCCACGGTGCACAGGTGTCCCACAGCCCAATTAGGGTTTGCTGATGGCAGGCAATGGAACTCCCCAGGCTCCCTAAAGCTCCCGCCGCCAGCACACGGCCGGCCCACCCCTGCTCATGGGACGAGGCCCTCTCGCACTTTACCTGATCTGCTGGGGCGGGACAGGTTGGAGCGCAGGCCTGTGAACTCTATGTCCAGACCTGCAAGGAAGGAAAAACCAAATAACTAAATAGATAAATAAATACAGTGGGTAGAGCGTTTGCCAACCCGGTTCGATCTCTGCATCCCCTATGGTCCCCCGAGCACTGCCAGGAGTGATTCCTGAGTGCAGAGCCAGGAGTAACCCCTGAGCACCACCGGGTGTGACCCAAAAAAAAAAAAAAGGTAGGTAAGTAAATAAAGTGCCAGCTGGGCCCGGGCACCGCTGTTCTCGCTGCAAAGAGCCGCCCAGGTGATGCGCCCGCGCCGGAGCTGCTAGAGGGGCAAAGCGGGTCGGGGCATGGCCGGGCCGGCTGCCCCCTGACCGCATCCGCCCGCCCCACGCCCCCGACCACCGCAGCGCCCGGGCCCGCCCTGCTTCACGTCCACGCCCAGGCCCACGCCGGCGGCTCTCACTCCTGGGGCGACCCTCCTGAAGCCCCCACCCAGCCCCGCCCACGCAGGCCCCGGGGAGAGCTAGGCCGTACCCACAAAGTCCGCCCCAGGACGAGCTCCTGCAGCAGCGGGAGGCTCTGCTCGAACTCGTCGGCGCCCACGTCCATGGCCACGGCTCCGGGGGACGCTGTGCGGCCACGCCCCGCGCTCACGCACTTCCGCTGCGCCGCCCTTAAAGTGCCCGCGCCTAGCTGGACCGGCCCCCTGCCCGCACAGGTGTGGGCCTGCGCTCCCCTGGCCCGCAGCCGTTTCCCTTCAGCTCCAGGCATTGGAGACCAGCGTGGACACCGGGTGCTGGACGGCAGACACCGCGGCCTGCCCGGCTCAGGGGGCTGCGATGGAGAGACCACATCCTGTTCCCTAGGTCAGGACCCCAGCCAACACCCCGACCGCTCACCTAAGCCTTCGTGAGACTTTGGCCCCCGGCCCAGACGCGGCGCACGGCTCGTTAGATAAAGGAGGTCGTGGGTAAAAGGGCGGCTAGCGCGACGCTGACCCTCTCCCGAGGCTGCCGGCTCCATGGACGTGAGGTTAATGAGCACTGTGGTCGGGCCACGGGGAGATCTCCAGACGCTGGCGCCTGCGCGGGGCACGCTGGGAGGCCCAGGTTTGGTCCCTGGCACTCCGGAGAGCCACAGAGCCCTGCGCGCGCACACACACACACACACACACACACACGTCCAGGCGGCTGATGGAGATGGCGGGGACGGGCCCAGGGACGCTGGCCGTGCTTCCCAGCGCTGGACAGTTCTACCGGCCCTCATGCTGTCCCTGTGTTAAGCTCCAAGCTGGTACGTGGGTACCTTTGGGAAGGTCCAGGGCTCAGTGGCCAGGGTCCACGTTGGCCAAGTCCTTATGTCCATCTACAAGTGACTTAAACCCAAACAGGGCATCAGAAAGCACACATCTCCGGGGCCGGAGGGACAGCACAGCGGGGAAGCGTTTGCCCTGCACGGCTGACCTGGGTTCCATCCCGCATCCCATATGGTCCCCGAGCACCGCCAGGAGTAATTCCTGACCTGAGCATAGCCCAGCGTGACCCAAAAAAGTGAAAACAAGAAGAAAAAGAAAATGTACATCCCTGAGAAGTGGGGTAAGCCACAGGGGCTGAGAAGCAGCTCACCCCAGGCGACTGTGAGGTCAGCATATCCTTGACCATGGGCATTGCACCCGAGAGGCCCTGTTCCCCCACCCCAAACCCCAGTTTCCTTAAAAAAAAAAAGGAACTGGATTCACCTCAACTTAAACTGAAGCCTGGGTCCCTCCTTATAGTACTGATGTGATTGCCACCGTCTCAGGTCCTCAGCCCAACGTCAGAAAGAACTTTAAAAGCCACGAGGTGGCTTGTAGGTGTTTGCCTTGCGCGGCCGGCCTGTGCTGGCCCGGGTTCGATCCCCGGTGTCCCATATGGTCCCCGAGCACCGCCAGGAGTAATTCCTGAGTGCAGAGCCAGGAGAAACCCCTGAGCATTGCCGGGTGTGACCCAAAAAAGCAAAAAAAAAGAAATAATAAAATAAAATAATAAAATAAAAGCCACGAGGTGAAAGGCAGGTCTGAGAGAGTGCTCTAGCGCCTGCGTTTCCCGCGGGAACCTGCCTGCCGCATCACTCAGGGGAATCCTGTCAGTTGCTACAAACCCCCAATCAAGCCACGGACTGCCCAACGTCCTCCCTTTGAATTCTACACTGGTTTGGGCCACTGGCTCTGCCTCCAAAGCGAGCGAGTCCAGGGGCTGGAGCGATAGAATAGCAGGGAGGGTGCTGCCTTGCCAGCAGCCAAGTCAGGCTCGAACCCTGGCACCCATATGGCATGGCTCCCTGAGGCCAGCAGGAGTGAGCCCTGCATGCAGAGCCAGGAGTAGACCCTAAGCACTGCCAGGTCTGGCCCCAAAACAAAAGTGAGATGCTCCGACCAATCTTTAAGATGAGGGAGGGAAGTTTTAGAACTAATACATGTTTTTAAATGTCTCTACTGAGAGCCAAAAACATTTAAGTCAGAGCATTCGGAAAGTCTCAGACCATGATGTTTTAAACGTTGGTGCTTACATATTTCTCTTAAAAATAGCATCCTGGGGGCGGAGCGATAGCTCAGCCGGGTAGGGTGTTTGCCTTGCCGCGGCCGGCCTGTGCCGGCCAGGGTTCGATCTCCGGCATCCCATATGGTCCCCCGAGCACTGCCAGGAGTAATTCCTGAGTGCAGAGCCAGGAGTAACCCCTGAGCATCGCCGGGTGTGACCCAAAAAGCAAAAAAAAAAAAAAAATAGCATCCTGGGGGCGGGTGATAGCCCAGCGGGTAGGGCGTTTGCCTTGCACTCGGCCTGCCCATGTCGGCCAGTTTCGATCCCGGCATCCCATATGGTCCCCCAAGCACTGCCAGGAGTAATTCCTGAGTGCAGAGCCAGGAGAAACCCTGAGCATTGCCGGGTGTGACCCAAAAAAGCAAAAAAAAAAAAAAAAATAGCATCCTGGGGCCAGAGATAACCCACAGGTTATTGCTGTTACCTTGCAGGTACCTGACCCAGTTCTGTCCTGTGGTCCCCGACACGGCCAACTCACCTCTGAGCGGTGGGATGTGGCCCCAGTGGAAACAACCCGAGAGCTCAGACTATTGCTGCCATGTTGCTTCTACACATACGATTATGTCTGTTAGCGGGGGATACTCTAGGATTGACGGGAAACACTCTTGGAGCCACCTTAACTGCTTACGGCTCTTCCTCTTCACGTTGTTCTGAAAACAGCCACAAGTTACCAAGACAGCATTGGAATGGACTCTGTGAGCAACTCTCATGGCCGGTCCGCCAGGCTGTTGTCGTAGGGGAGGGAAGGCAGGTGGCGCTTCGCCTCCCTTCCTGAGGTGACCCCCTAGACCGTGTGTGCCCACCTGTCCTGTCATCGTCCCTAACTCCTTTCCAGTTCTCCCTGGGAAGGTCAAGGAGCAAATCAGAATTTGCCTGTTAGCTTCACATTACTAATATAAGTTACAATTTATATATTGACATTTCCTATTTTTGGGGGGTCACTTGTCTTCCCGTTGTTCATTGATTTGCTAGAGCAGGTGCCAGTAACATCTCCATTTGTCCCTGTCGCAAGCTAGTATAGCCCAAGGGCCTCTGTTCACTCCAGGACTATGAAGAGCCTCAGACCATTCGTTCAGGTCAGGTCATGGGAATGAGGTCTGTTATTGTAACTGCTTTTGGCATATCAAATACGACATGTGTAGCTTGCCAGGCTCTGCCATGAGGGTGCTCTCAGTTTTTGCATTTATTGAAATACCGCATGGCCACAAAGCGGCAGTGCGCCAAGGGGAGAGCCGGTAGCAGCTCTGCCCATGTATCTGTGTCTCTGGCTCAGTCAACACCCTGGGAGCAGTACGTGAGCAGGTCCACTGGGCCTCCCAGACTGGACAGAGGTGGGGAAGGGGATCCCAGCTCCATCTCCATGGAAGCCCAGTGACTTTAGCCGCTGAGACCAGCATACCTGGGATGGAAATAGGCTTCTCTCAGGGTGGGGGCTCTGACCAGCCAGGCTTGAGATCAGATTCTCTTCTTGGGTGGAGCTGTGGAATCCAGAGGTTGAAAATAGCTGCTGTCATTGTGTGGGGGGTTCCCCTGGCTTCTTCAGAGGGGTGGTGGGCCAGGGCCAAAACCTGCCCTCCCTCCCAGATACCTCATGATCAGCCAAGCACAGCGAGAGCCAGTAGCAGCTCTGCCCCGTGTATCTGTCACATGGGAGTTAGGGGTCAGCAATGCTCAGGAGTTATTCCTGGCTCTGCCTGCACTCGGGAATTACTCCTGGCAGTGCTTGGGGGGACCATATGGGATGCCAGGAATCAAACCTGGGTCAGCTGCGTGCAAGGCAAAAGCCCTCTCCACTGGACTATCGCTCTGGCCCCAACATTTCCTATTTATTTATTGCTCTTTTCATCACACCCTGTGACATTCAGGAATTACCCCTGGCAGTGCTTGGACTATATGGGATGCTGGGGATCAAACCCAGATCAGCCGCATGCAAGGCAAATGCCCTAGCCACTGTGCTATGGCTCCAGCCCCGACACATATTTTATTTAAAGCAGCCTGGTCGTCGTCAGGGTCGGGCGACAGTCCAGTGGGGAGGGTACTTAGCTTCACGATCACGATCACGATCTTCCCGTTGATCATCTATTTGCTAGAGCGGGCACCAGTAATATCTCCATATGTCCTGTCTCATGCCAGTAGAGCCAGGGGGCATCGACTTGCTACAGGAACATAAAGAGCCTCAAACCATTATATTAGGTCATGGGAATGACCCAATATAATTGTTACTGGAATTTGGCATATCATATAAAACACGAGAAGCTTGCCAGGCTTGTTGAGCGGGAGGCAAACTCTTTTAAACACCTCCAAATAAAGCATTTACTGATGAACCGCAAGGGCGCTTGCGCGCGTGAGCCGGGCTGTGATGAGCTGGTCTGCTGGGTGGAGTACTTAGCTTACACGTGGTCAATCTGGGTTCGATCCCCAGCATCCCATATGGTCCCTAACCATCGCCAGGAGTAATCCTTGAGTGCAGAGCCTGGGGTAACTCCTGAGCATCACCAAGTGTGACCCAAAAAGCAAATTAATAATAAAACAGCCTGAACAGAACTACCTTTTACTGAAACCAATGCCAAGTTAGATGTAGAAAACAAGAAAGTTAAGTCAAAAACCACTCTGGCTGGAAACTTGCTTTCCCACAGGGAACGTGTTAAGTGGAAAACCGCCATCAGCAGAACGCAGGAAGTCAAGGCCTGCACAGCTCTGGAGTGAGGGAGGCGACACGTTCCCGCCGTGCTGGCTCTCAGTTATCTTGGCCAGCACTGGAGCTCAGTGCCTGCTCAGAGGCCTTCGCCACGCGCCTCAGAGCTGCAGTGCTTTCAGATGGGCTCCGCTCCTTCTCGCACCCAAGGCTGCTTGCTTGTGTGTCCTCATGGACCTCGTCCCAGGGGCGGGTGGTGGCGAGATCGCCCAGCTGGACATAGAGGGCGTGCTCTCACATAAACCCAAAGGCAGAGAAAACCTCACACGACACCAGATAAAGAGTAGTATAGGCCTTTATTCTTGCTTGAACATTCGATCCGTCCTTCAAAACTGCAACAGCTTTCCTTGGGTAAGTTTATCATGTGCAGGAGGGAAGAACTAGACCATTAAAACACCGCATCAGTGATCTTAATGACATAACACTCCACCACTACACTAGTGCTAAACTTCACAGATGGCTCCTCCGAGGGTGCAGCAGCTGCGTTCATCTGCGCCTCCCTCACCTCTCGCAGCTGCTTTCCAAGTCTCACTCGTAGATCCTCCGCGGCTCCTTCAGCACCACGCCGCCTTCTGTGACGGCGTCCTGTAGTCGTTTCAACTGGTGCAAGCAGGGAGAGGCAACAGGTAAGTCAGCACAAGTAAGCAGGTAGAAACGAGTGCACGTCTCAGACTTCCTGCCTGCTCACCAGACTTTCAGAAAGCGATGAATCTGGAGCGCATAGAGCCCCACCCCGCAGCGCTCAGGGTTACTCCTGGCCGGGTCCCGGGAGGCCATTGGGTGCCAGCGCAAAGCATACACCTCAGTGCTCTGGGCCATCTCCCTGACCCTCTGAAGGTGAACTTAATGATGACAGAAGGGAACAAATAGAGGTAGAGCAGCCTTTCTCAGCCATATGGGCCCCCCACAAGGGCAGAGACCACTAGGAAACTGGGGCCGCACGGTGAGAGGGGCCACGGGGAGGGGGTAAGAAATACCAAGGCAGCGGATTAGCCACAAAGATGCTAGGATCTAACGGGAGGGAGTGGTGGTCAGTGCTCCCAGCCACACTGGTCCAGGCGAGCTTAGTGCTGACCCTGAGGGGCGGCCCTGAGGCACTCACCACTGGACCTCACACGGGCCTACTTCCTGTATCTAACATCAAGAACACCAAAGACGGAGAGTCTGTAGGTGGAAAGGCTCACCGAGGGGGCAGTCGACTCCCAGGGAGTGGGCTGGTAGACCAGGAAGTTGATGCCAGCCTCCAGGCAGCGCCCGGCCAGCACGCGGCCCACACTCTCACAGGCCACGGCATTCCTGGTGCTGTACAGGTGCTTCTTAATGGCCCACTCGCGGGTGGACGCCGACACCACCACCCGGCCGCTGTGGTGCTCAACCAGCGCTTCTGTGTGATGCTGAGTCCTTACCACGCGCAACCTATGGGAGAGAGGGAGATCCTGAGCCCTTCAGAAGCGGAAGCCGGGCTGGGCTTTCATAAGGACACTCTCCTCGGCCCCAACTGGAACCAAAATAAACAGACCCCTCGGGCCGGACGTTCGGTCTGCGTATGGCTGCCCATTGCAGTGAAAACGGTACAAATGCTTCCATGTACAAAGGGGGTATGGCTCAGCAGACGAGTGATCCACTGCGGACTCCTGGCGGGTTCCTCCAGGAACGGTCCTACCGGCCTGTGGTCTGGGTTCCCTCCATCTCTCAAGAGGCCCTGGGCACCCACGCCCACGGGCACCCTCCTCCTCTCCCCACCCCCAGCCCGCCTTGGCACATGAGGCTTTGCTCCTCCCCCATCTCAGGGGCGCGGAGCCAGGCGGCTCGGACTTGTCCACTACCCGCTCTAGGTGACCGGCCACGGGGAGCGGCGCCCACCAAACTTTGCTTTCTGTTAACTGAACCCCAAGAAACGGGGGTTAAAGCACACGAGCAAAACCTGGTGGGGTTGGGGATGGAGCGATAGCCCAGCGAGTAGGGCGTTTGCCTTGCACGCGGCCGGCCCATGCTGGCCCGGGTTCAATCCCCCGGCATCCCATATGGTCCCCGAGCACCTCCAGGAGTGATTCCTGAGTGCAGAGCCAGGAGAAACCCCTGAGCATCGCCGGGTGTGACCCAAAAAGCAAAAAAAAAAAAAAGAAAGAAAAAGAAAAACCGGGTGGGGCTAGGGGGAGTCGGGCGAGCCGGGGTCCCGGTACCTGTGCCAGAACTCGCGCGAGGGCCACACGGTCCGCCAGCCCCCCGCTCCTTCCGGGCCACCGCCAGGAGCTCCAGGTTCCGGGGTTCCGGTTGGTGAACTCGGGGGCCACGGCTTCGTTTTCCTGAGGGTCCACTGCAGGCTGCGGCGCCGAGCTGGAGGCCAGCGCTGCGCCCCCCGAGCCCTGGGGGGCGGGAACAGAGGACCTGAGACCCCCAAAGCCCGCTCGGAGAGTGTGCCCGCCGGCCCGCGGCCCCCGCCCTGCGCTCCCCACCGCGGGAACCAGCCCGGCCCGGGCGTCCCCGTGCGACCGCTGTCACCGGGCTCTGCGCGCCCCAGGGGTCGCCGACACGCAACGTCGGATCGAGGCCACTAACCCGGGCTCCTGCAAACTGGCAGCAGCTCCCACAGCCGCGCCCGGAGCGCCATCACCGCCCAGGCGGGTGCGGGGCAAGGACTACAGCGGCTCGCAGGGCGCAGCCATATTAACTCCCGGGACAACCCTAGCCTCGCTGCGGACACTGGCGCCCCACCGGAAGTCACGGACCCCGCCGCTGAGCGGCCGAGCAGGCTGTCGGTTATCGCCGCTCTTCCAATCATCGTGCACCGCGAGATGCACGCTGCGGCAGACCGAACCAATCACCACCCGCAGACGGCGGCTGGGGGCGGGCAGCGTCCGGAGCGAACCAATCACCTCCCACAGATGGCGGCTGGGGGCGGGCAGCGGCCGGAGCAGAACCAATCACCTCCACAGACGGCGGCAGGGTGCGGACCGGACAGCACTCGGGCTGGCCCAGCATCACTGTCGCCCGTAGGCCCGCTTCTCCGTGTTAGCGGCCACCGCGGGAGCACAGGGAAAAAGTGAGACTGCGGAAGTAGCAGTCTTCAAGCCACGTTGCCTGTCTCATCGTAATTCAGTCCCCAAGCCCACCCCGTGAGCCCAACATCTCCACTAGCCATTTTCCCTCCGTGCTACGTTTACAGGAGATAAGGTGGAGAGTCCACCGTGCACCACCGGCCCGGAGCTCCAGCTCTAGTTCCGAGCTCGCCGCCACCTTTTCTAGAAGGTGCTAGGAACGTGGGTCCGCGCAGGCGCAGCCGCTCCTGTGGCGCCGCTTCAGCGGCACGTCGCCCGCTTCCCGCAGCGCCCAGACCCTCATTTCCGCTCTCCAACGCTCTCCCTCGCTCTCCGAGTGGAGGAAAGGCTGAGCCCGCCCCCGGCTTCCGGCACGCGGCCCCGCCCCCTTCCCGCCCTGCCCGCGCGCGGCCCGCGGAGGAGCTTCCCGGCAGCACCCGCGGCGCGCTCGGGCCCAGTCGTCCACGCCGTCTCCGCCGCCGCTGCTGTGGCCGCCGCCCGGCCTCGAGCCCGAGTCTCTGCCTGCCCGTGGTGCGAGGCGAGCCTCGCCGCGAAGATGGAGGGGCCCCTGTCCGTGTTCGGGGGACCGCAGCACCGGGGAGGCGATCCGCTCCCAGAACGGTACGGCGGGCGGGCCCGGGGCTGCCCAGCGTCGTGTGGCCCGTCCGGCCCGGCCCGCCCCGCCGTCGTGGCGCCTCGTCCCGGCCCCTCCGCGGCCCAGGGCCCGGCCGGGGGTGGGCGACGCCCCTAACTCCGCGGGGCTCGCGCCCGCCCGCGCCGCTTTTTGTTCCCGCCTCCCGAGGCCACTCGGTGACCGGCCACTGGCCGCCCGTGCTCCCTGCTCGTCTGGGGAAGGCCTGATTTAGCGTGGACGCCCCGTTCGGGTCGCGAGTTGGTAAAGTCTTGGTTTCGAGCCTTGGGGCCCGCGCAGTGGCCTCGGAAATCCAGGCCGGGGCTGTCCCAGGGTCCGCGTGTGGCCGTCACGCCCCCGGGTCCCTCCAGGGCTGGGGCCGGCCTAGCCCGTGGTCCTGCAGAGCACTCGGAGCAGTTTGCGTTGTTTTATTTTGCTTTTTGGGTCACACCCGGCGATGCTCAGGGGGCTGCTCCTGGCTCTGCACTCAGGAATCTCTCCCGGCGGTGCTCGGGGGCCACATGGGATGCCGGGGATCGAACCCGGGCCGGCCGCGTGCCAGGCCAACGCCCTCCCCGCTGGGCTGTCGCCCCGGCCCGGAGTTGCGCTTAGACCCCGCGGGCGTCGCGTCTGGGCCTGAAGCCTGGGCAGCCTCCGTGCACATGGGTCCTGGGGCCTGTAAATGAACATCTCTAGTTTGGAGACTTGAGGTGTGGCCCTTGCTCTTCCGTTGGAGTCTCGGCGCTTTCTAACGTTGTCTCTTTACAGTCATGGCGGCGGCTTCGATTGCCAATATCGTCAAAAGTTCCCTGGGTCCGGTTGGCTTGGATAAGATGTTGGTGGACGATATCGGAGTAAGTGCGCTAAAGTTTGTTGCTGCTGCTGCTTCCTCAACGCTTGCTGTTGGGATAGTGCATGCCACTCACAAGTGCGAATTCGTAAATGACGTTTAAGGGTGAATGGGGGCCAGAGCACTAGTCTAGCGGGGAGGGCGTTTGCCTTGCCTGCAGCCGACCAGGTTCGACCCCCGGTATCCTATATGGTTCCCCGAGCACTGCCAGGAGTAACCCCTGAGCATTGCCAGGTGTGACCCAAAAAGAAAGTAAAGTGGGGACGAGATAAGGAATTGGGCAGTGAGGTAAAGATGAGGTGAGTTCAGGGAGACCGGTGTTCAGTCTGGGGTGATCTGTGCTGTGTGTCGCGGGACCAGTGTTTTGTCTGGGTGATCTGTGCTGTGTTTCGGGGGGACCAGTGTTCTGTCTGGGGTGATGTGAGCTGTGTTTCGGGGACCGGTGTTCTGTCTGGGGTGATCTGTGCTGTGTTTCGGGGGACCGGTGTTCTGTCTGGGGTGATCTGTGCTGTGTGTGTTTCGGGGGACCAGTGTTCTGTCTGGGGTGATCTGTGCTGTGTGTGTTCGGGGGCGGTGTTCTGTCTGGGGTGATCTGTGCTGTGTTTCGGGGACCGGTGTTCTGTCTGGGGTGATCTGTGTTGTGTTTCGGGACCAGTGTTTTGTCTGGGGTGATCTGTGCTGTGTTTCGGGGACTAGTGTTCTGTCGGGTGACCTGAGCTGTGTTTCAGGGGACCCATGTTCTGTCTGGGGTGATGTGAGCTGTGTTTCGGGGACCCATGTTCTGTCTGGGGTGATGTGAGCTGTGTTTCAGGGGACCCGTGTTCTGTCTGGGGTGATCTGTGCTGTGTTTCGGGGACCGGTGTTCTGTCTGGGGGTGATCTGAGCTGTTTCCCCGTGCCACTCAGGATGTCACCATCACGAATGACGGGCCACCATTCTGAAGCTACTGGAGGTGGAGCACCCGCAGCCAAGGTCCTGTGTGAGCTGGCGGACCTGCAGGACAAGGAAGTGGGAGACGGAACCACCTCCGTGGTACGTGGGGGTGTTAAAAACGGGTGGTCTAGGCTGGTTTGTACAGTTTGGGCACCTCAGGAACTAATGTAAGTGCTCCATGCAGTGCCTGAGACTTGAGGAATCTCAACAGCTGTCCTGCTTGCAAATTTGGGGGCGTGGCTATGGCACCGCAGGGAGGGCGGGCGTTTGCCTTGCACGGTGCCTACCAGGGTTCCATCCCTCGCTCCATGTGATCCCCTGAGCTCCGCCAACAGTGCTTCCTAAGTGTAGAGCCAGGAGTCCCCTCTGGGCATTGCCAGGTGTGGCCCCTGCCCACTCCCAAATAAAAAAAGGTCTTTGGTTTTTTTCCCCCTTTTGGGGGGGGGTCACACCCAGCAATGCTCAGCGGTTACTCCTGGCTCTTTGCTTAGGAATTACTCCTGGCGGTGCTGGGGGTTCCGAACCCAGGTCGGCCGCATGCAAGGCAAACGTCCTACCCACTGTGCTATTGCTCCGGCCCCTTTGGCTTTTCCTTTTAAATCATCTGTTTGTACACATACCAGGCTTGGGGAAAGTTTGTAAATGGGGTCACGTGGCGCTGCCTGGAAGTTGGGGGCGGGGTGCTATGAGGAGACAGTTGTGTTTGTGGGGGAGTGCATTTCCGGGCAAACCCTCTCGTAGGATTTGCCTCTTCAAAAAATAATCTCTACGGCCCATGCCGCCCGAGTTCAATCCCCTAGCGTCCCATATGGTCCCCCCGAGCACTGCCAGGAGTGATTCCTGAGTGCAGAGCCAGGAGAAACCCCTGAGCATCGCCGGCTATGACCCCAAAAAGCAAAAAAAAAAAAAAAAGATAAGAAAAGGGGAAATCTCTGAAATTATGGTCATGTGACTTTTTTTCTTTTTTGGGTCAAACCCGGCAATGCTCAGGGGTTACTCCTGGCTCTGAGCTCAGGAATTACTTCTGGTGGTGCTCAGGGGACCGTATGGGATGTGGGGATCAAACCAGTCGGCTGCTAAGGCAAATGCCCTACCTGCTGGGTTATTGCTCTGGCTCCAGATTTTTAAAAAGTAAGATTGTCATTTCTCCCAAAGAAAAATAATTTGAATTACGAATCACTTCTGATCGTTCCTTAAAAGAAAACAGACAGGGGCAGGAGCGATAGCCCAGCGGGTAGGGCGTTGCCTTGCCCGCGCAGCCGGCCCATGCCTGCCGGGTTCGATCCCCAGCATCCCATATGGTCCCCCGAGCACCGCCAGGAGTAATTCCTGAGTGCAGAGCCAGGAGTAACCCCTGAGCATTGCCAGGTGTGACCCAAAAAAAAAAAAAAAAAAAAAAAGAAAACAGAACTCTTAAGCGAGGTAGTAAAGTGCTGTGGTTTGAGTGGTCACGCCGCACTAAGCTGCAGTTGTGCACTTCAAAGGTGATGGGCGTGAAACCCCAACTGTTGGGTCAGAGAACCAGCTTGGTGGCAGTGACCACCAAATCATCTCGTGTCCACCCTTCCTAAGAGCTGTCAGACAACGGTGGTGCCGCGTTGGAGCCTGCTCATTGGTGTTATCTTGTCTCTGTGTGGTACGCACGAGAATGTCAGGCTTGTACCCATGATGTTTTTTTAAGCAGTGAAGTAAAACAGGTTTTAGAAAGGGAAGGAGGAGAGAGAGAGAGAGAGAGAGAGAGAGAGAGAGAGAGAGAGAGAGAGAGAGAGAGCACATCTCAAAAAGGGAGATGGGGGACACGTGCTCGGCCACGTGGGCTCAGGCAGCATGTGCGCCTCTTACCCATAATGTTTCTCTCCACAGGTTATTATTGCAGCCGAGCTTCTGAAAAACGCAGATGAACTAGTCAAACAGAAAATCCATCCCACGTCGGTCATTAGTGGCTATCGCCTGGCTTGCAAGTAAGAGTGTTCTGTTCAAAGAGAGTTGTGTGAATCCTTGTGTTTCATTTAAGCAGGGTGCTTGCTAGTTGTGCTCTGCTGGGCTAACCCAGGCTGTTGGGGGCTGGAGGCGATGGTCCAGCTGGTGGGGTGTTAGCCTTGCAGGCGGCCAACCCGAGTTCGATCCCGGCATCCCATATGGTCCCCGAGCACCGCCAGGAGTAATTCCTGAGCACAGAGCCAGGAGTATCCCTTGAGCGTCGCCAGGTGTGACCGAAAAAGCAACAACAGCAACAAAACCAGGCTGTGCTGAGGGGTGGGGATGCAGCGCCTGCCGGCCGAGGTTTGGTCCCAAGCACTGCCAGGAGCAATTCCTGAGTGCAGCGTCCAAAGTAAGGCTGAAGCCTCGCCGGGTGTGGCCCCAAACAAAAGTTGTGTTTCCCATTTGACTGCCACGTTTCTCCTGATAGATCTTGGTGGCTATGCTTGTGGGAGAGAGAAACTGCCGGGATCTGAAGGGGCGAGAATTGTTCCGTGTCCTCGTCCTATATGAAACGGCCGGACAAGAAATTGGTCAGCTTGCTGGAAAGGTCATTGTGTTGGGGTTTGCCAACCACCCTAGCGCGTCCTCTCCCCTCACGCTTGAACAGGGAAGCGGTGCGTTACATCAGTGAGAACCTGATCATCAACACCGACGAGCTCGGGAGAGATTGCCTGATCAGCGCGGCCAAGACCTCCATGTCTTCCAAGATCATTGGAATGTATCCCTTGGCTTTGTTTGCTCCGGGAAGTTTAGGCACTGTTTAAAAAATAAAAATAAAACTAGAAAAAGAACAGAAAAAAAAAGTATGGAGGCTGTGCGGGGGAGCCTGCATCGGCTGCTTGGAGCCTGCCGGAGGAGAGCTCTTGACTCTTTCACCCCTTTGTTTATTCCAGACCTTGTTCCCTTAACTGTTGATGTAGAAATGGTGATTTCTTTGCCAATATGGTAGTAGATGCCGTACTTGCTGTTAAATACACAGATCTAAGGGGCCAGCCTCGCTATCCCGTGAATTCTGTGAACATTCTCAAAGCCCATGGAAGAAGTCAGAGCGAGAGCTTGCTCATCAACGGCTACGCCGCTCAACTGCGTGGTGGGCTCCCAAGGTAAGGGTCCAGGTTCGCCCATAAGACCAATGGGCTGGAGTATAGTCCAGCAGGCAGGGCGTTTGCTTTGCTTTGCACGTGTCAGACCAGGCTCGATCCCGGCATCCCATATCGTCCACCAAGCTCCTCCAGGAATAACCCCTGAGCTTCAGCAGTGTGAGCCCAAACAGAAAAAAGAAGCCAAAGGCCTTGCTTGTATTTGCGCTCTGAGCTGCATGCACTTCCTCAGTTACCCAGATTTGCTTACGGAAGAAAAGGAAACCTACATGCTGTGGTCAGTTTCTGTGGAAGGGAGAACAGAGCAAATGTGCTTCTTTCTTTTTCTTTTTGGGTCACAACCGGCGTCACTCAGGGGTTACTCCTGGCTCTTTGCTCAGGAATTACCTCTGGCGGTGCTCGGGGGACCATCTGGGATGCCGGGGATCGAACCCAGGTTGGCCACATGTAAGGCAAACGCCCTACGCCCTACCCACTGGGCTATCGCTCCGGCCCCCCATGTGCATTTTAAGGCTATAAAAATATATACATACGGGGGCGAAGTGATAGTACAGCGGGGAGGGCATCTGCCTTAAACACAACCACCCACCTCTATCCCTGGCGTCCCATATGGTCCCCTGAACAGGCGGGCAGAGCTTTGTGGGGTGTGCGGGGTTGGCTGGCTGAGTAGCATTCCGAGAGCCCAGGGCTGTTGGCGGCACTGCCCCGCATCGGCCCTGAGGGCGGGAGGGAAGGTGCTGATCAAGGCCAGGCACTTGGGCAGTGAGCCCTGTACCTGCAAGCTACTGCCTTGGTACTCAGAATTTCTGAGGTCAAGATAATTCCCTTCTGGGGCCAGAGCGATAGTAGAGCATTTGCCTTGCATGTGACTGACCCAGGTTCAGTTCCCAGTGCCCCATATGGTCCCTGAGCGTTGCGAATGTGACCCAAAAGCAAAAAAAAAAAAAAAAAAAATTCCTACATTTGTGGGCTGGAGAAATAATGTAGGCATTAAGGCTGTGGCCCTTCTTCCCCTCAAAAAAAAATTGTGTGTTTCGTGGAACATGATGTCTGGGCTGTTATGTCACTATTAGAAGGATATACACTTGAACTATGCATAGCACTAGATGAAATACTGCGTTGTTCTGAGCACTGTTAAGGAGTCCTACGTCTGTCCTTCGATTCTAGGCATGCCCAAGAGAATAGTCAATGCAAAAATTGCTTGCCTTGACTTCAGCCTGCAGAAAACAAAGATGAAACTGGGAGTGCAGGTGGTCATTTCAGACCCTGAAAAACTGGACCAGATTAGACAGAGGTATGTTGACAGGTGCTTTGGACTCCTGGGTAAGGATCGGAGCATTTCCAGTGCTGGGGATTGGACCCAAGTTCAGCATATGCAAGCAAGTGCATAGACCTGTTGCAAGGTCTGTGTGACCCTGCTCTGACTGTTGACAGGGCTGTTTCCTTAGAGCAGCTGTCAGCAGCCACAGAGGAGGGGATTCTTCCGGCTTAGAGTCTTTCCTCCTGCCAAGGCCGTTTCAAAACCCTGGGCAAGAGTTCCCCAGTATGGGGCGGAGTGATAGCACAGTGGAGAGGCGTTTGCCTTGCACACGACCGTCCTGGATTTGATGCTGGAGATCCCATATGGTTCCCCAAGCACTGCCAGGAGTAAGTCCTGAGTGCAGAGCCAGGAGTAACCCCTGAGCGTTGTTGAGTGTGACCAAAGGAGAAAAAAATATTTTTAAGTAAGAGTTCTCCAGTCTGCTCTCTCCTCCTCTGCTTTCCTTCGTTTGATTTGTCTTAGCGGTGTCTTGGGCACCCAACCCTACTTTCTTTCCACACTCAGCTGAGAGCTTGCTCCTCTCCTAAAAGCTAAGCTCAGGTGGGGGAAGCAGCTTACTCCCAGCCTGGGGGTGCTCCTGGAGGTCTCTGGAGGCTGTGTGGTGCCCGGGACTGAGTCTGGACCCCGCTTGCAAAGCGTATCTTCAGCCCCTCCAGACCCACTTCTCGCCCCACTCTTTTCAGGGTATTTTTGTTTGGGGCCACACGCAGCTGTGCTCAGGACATTGTGTGGTGCCGAGCCTTCCCTGTGTGCTGTCTCTGACCCTCGTCTTCCTAGGTTTATTGGAGAGCCACCAAGGGTGCTCAGGAGACCATGTATGATGGGCAGGCCCAGTTGGCCCCTCTTTTCCAGTTTGTCTGCTTGGCGAGGGAGAGAGATACGTGAGCTGGAGATGTGCTGTTGCATGTAGGGGGCCCAGATTTGAACACAAGTGCCCTACCAAGAGTGACCCGAGCATTAAAAAGTGAGAGCCAGGGGCCGGAGAGATAGCCCCCGGTAAGGCGTTTGCCTTGCCGCGGCCGGCTCATGCCGGCCCGGGTTCGATCCCGGCATCCCACATGGTCCCCGAGCACCGCCAGGAGTAATTCCTGAGTGCAGAGCCAGGAGAAACCCCTGAGCATTGCCGGGTGTGACCCAAAAAGCAAAAAAACAACCAAAAAGTGAGAGCCAGGGGGCTGGGTGATAGCATAGTAGGGGGCGTTTGCCTTGCATGCAGCCGACCTAGGATCGATCCCTGGCATCCCATATGGTCCCCCGAGCACTGCCAGGAGTAATTCCTTAGCGAAGAGCCAGGAGTAACCCCTGAGCGCAGCTGGGTGTGACCCAAAAAGGCAAAGAAAGAGTGAGGGCCAGCTAGCTGAACCGCATCGTGGCCCATTCCAGCCCCTAACCTTTGTGGCCCCACTTCCCCCAGTACTGCTGGATGTGACCCAGAAACAAAAGGGAGAAGATGAGACTTCCGTCCAGACTTGGTTTCCTGTTCCTCCCTGCACTTTTCCCTCTGAACCCTCATGATGCCAGACCTCCAAACATTCCACACAGCCTTGCCACCACCTGAAGATTAAAACCCTCCCTAGGCCAAAAAATAATAAAAAAAAAAAAAAAAAACCCTCCCTAGGCCAGAGGGACAGTACAGCGAGCAGGGCGTGTACCACAAAGGGCTGACGCCAGATCGATCCCCAATCTTCTATGTAACCCCCCAAAATAATGTTCACTACTTCCTGGACTTACTGACTACTCGAGATTGGAGTATAGAAGAACTGGAAATTTGAATTACCTGAGTTTCTAATCATTGACTACTTTGATCTGGGGAGGGGTGGGGTTCAGCCCAATAGTAATAAAAACACTATATAGGCTCACTCTCGGCAGAGTCTGGCAAGCTACCCGTGTTGTATTTGATATGCCAAAACCCAGTAACAGTATAGACCTCATTCCCATGACCTGAAGGAATGGTCTGAGGCTCTTCGTGTTCCTGGAGCGAGCAGATACCCTAGCTCACGACAGGATGCTAGGGTAGATGGAGATGGTACTGGTGCCCGCTCGAACAAATCGATGATCAACGGGAGAAAGCGGGAGGACAGTGATAGAAGGCTCACTCTGGATTTGGCTCAAATTCTTTTTCCCTACAGAGAGTCAGATATCACCAAGGAGCGAATCCAGAAAATCCTGGCAACGGGGGCCAATGTCATCCTCACCACCGGTGGCATTGATGACATGTGCCTGAAGTATTTTGTGGAGTCTGGCTCCATGGCAGTCAGGAGAGTCCTAAAGAGGGATCTCAAGCGCATCGCTAAAGCCTCTGGAGGTAGGGATTCCCCGTGGGGTAGGACTGAACCCAGGCACACCGCTCTGAGTGATGTGGGCCCATTTCCTTTCCCTTTTTGTAACGGGGCCCTCCCGTGGCCATGTGGATGTTGGAGGTGGGGTTCACGGTCCCCCACATTACTCGTGCTGGATCTGTATGGTCTGATTTAGTGGGTCTGTCATTCTAAGGGCAGTCTCCGCTTCCAGAACATGGCTATTAGGGTGGCCTTATGCGTCCTGAAGCATGGACCTTTACAGGATTCAACAGTGCCTGGGTCGAGCCGGGGCTCAACCAGCCACAAATGGACTCTAGCCCTCTGAGCGCGCTGCGCAGGCCTTCGGCCAAACTATGAAGCTTAAATCATTTGTCACTTTCATAAATATTTGAGTCTCAGACAGGATATGAAAATGTCCATAGGAGAAAGATGCTCATGAGTCTTTTGGTTATTTTACTAGCGGTCATTCTGTCAACCTTGGCCAATTTGGAAGGTGAAGAAACTTTTGAATCCTCCATGCTGGGACAAGCAGAAGAGGTGGTACAGGAGAGAATCTGCGATGACGAGCTGATCCTGATCAAGAAGTAAGGGCTCTGCACCAAGGCCTTGCGGGCTCAGGCCGAGTAAGGGCTCTGCACCAAGGCCTTGCAGGCTCAGGCCAAGTAATGGTGCGCCAAGGCCTTGCGGGCTCAGGCCGAGTAAGGGCTCTGCACGAGCGCATTGCGGGCTCAGCCCGAGTAAGGGCTCTGCGCCAAGGCCTTGCGGTCTCAGGCCGGTAAGGGGCTCTGCACCAAGGCCTTGCGGGCTCAGGCCGAGTAAGGGCTCTGCACCAAGGCCTTGCGGGCTCAGGCCGAGGAAGGGCTCTGCACCAAGGCCTTGCGGGCTCACGCCGAGTAAGGGCTCTGCGCCAAGGCCTTGCGGGCTCACGCCAAGTAAGGGCTCTGCGCCAAGGCCTTGCGGGCTCAGGCCGAGTAAGGGCTCTGCGCCAGGGCCTTGCGGGCTCAGGCCGCCTTCCCATTGATTTGCTGCTCTACTCTGACAGTGATCTGAGCAGTTATACGCGTGGGAAACAGAAACATGGGATCTTTGTAAAGGGGGTGGAGTGACCATTTTCATCCCCGATGCATGGTCTCCACATTGCTCAGGTACCGCCTCGGGGCTGTCCTGTGGCGGCGGGTTCAGCTGGGCACTGGTGGGTGAGAGTGATGGGGGAACCTTCCCTTCTCTGCAGCACCAAGGCTCGGTCCTCGGCATCCATTATCTTACGTGGGGCAAATGATTTCATGTGTGACGAGATGGAGCGCTCCTTACATGATGCGCTGTGTGTGGTGAAGAGAGTGCTGGAGTCCAAGTCTGTGGTCCCGGCGGGGGTGCGGTAGAGGCGGCCCTGTCCATCTACCTGGAGAACTACGCCACCAGCATGGTAAGGGCAGGCAGGTGGGCATCCCTCTGAGCTCTCATCCTGCTCCAGCAGCAGGAGTTGCAGGCTGTTTTTACTCTTGCTAAGAACATGGTCTTGTTTTTAGGGATCTCGGGAACAGCTGGCTATTGCAGAATTTGCGAGATCTCTTCTGGTTATTCCAAACACGTTGGCGGTCAATGCTGCTCAAGATTCAACAGATCTAGTTGCAAAGCTTCGAGCTTTCCATAATGAGGCCCAAGTGAACCCGGAGCGCAAGAATCTGAAGTGGTGAGCCTGCCCTGACCCCTTCTTGTCCCTGAAGCAGTTACACCCTCTTTGGGGCCTCAGCGGCCAGCTCATGGCTCAGCTCTCCCGCTTTTCAGCTGAGCACAGTTCTGGGGCGATGGAGTTAGGGGATCGGTGGCCCCTGCTTAATTCTCCCATGCACATAGGCATCGCTTATCTGTTTTGTATATGAGGGTGTGCTTGGAAGGGTCTGATTCAGACAGAAACACTGGCACAGTGAAGTGTTTCCCCCACCCCAGCAGGTCTGTGTACAGCCAGGCATGTTGTCTCCGCTGGCCTTGTGTTAGTGTCATTAGCGACTTGGTGGTTCTAACAATCAGCTACCATGTGGCCCATCATTCCCCAAGTAGCGGCAGTTTTTAAAGGCACCGCGAGTATCTGCGCTCCACATGCTTCTTACTCTTTTCTAGGATTGGACTTGACTTGATCAATGGGAAGCCTCGTGACAACAAGCAAGCAGGGGTGTTTGAACCAACAATAGTTAAGATAAAGAGTCTGAAGTTTGCAGCGGAAGCCGCGATCACCATCCTTCGGATCGATGACCTGATTAAATTACACCCCGAGAGCAAAGAGGACAAGCACGGAGGAGGTTACGAAGATGCCGTCCACTCGGGCGCTCTGGATGACTGACCGCTCTCTTTATTTATAACCTGATGACCGTGTTACACACCACTGTCTGTACCTCGCGTGTTCCATTAAAGGACAATGAGCTGACCGGCCTGACTTCTTATGTGGGGTGGTGCCCGTCCCTTGTCGCAGGGACCGGGAGAGCGCAGGTGCATGCTCAGGCTCGCTGGGCGCACATGGCGATTCCCATCCCGCCCCAATGCACAGGGCAGCGACTCCACGGCGGCCCCCGTGCGCTCCAGGGTGTGCAGCAGGGTGACGAGGATCCGGCAGCCAGATGCACCCAGCGGGTGGCCCAAGGCAATCGCCCCTCCTTCCATGTTCACCTGCAGGGAGACCAGGGGCTCATTCTTCCCCACACACACCTTTGCAGGGGACGGTGCCCGCGGTGTGCAGCCTGCACCTCACACGGGGCAGGAGGAGCTGCCTCGCCCTCCGACCTCCCAGGGCCCTGCCAGTGCCCGACCCTCGCGCCACTGCCATGGAGAGGAGCCGGCGTCACCTCACACGGCCCTGCTCCTTCCTGGAACACCAGAGCCGTGTGCTGGCTCTGGGCCCCTGGGTGGGGGGGTGCAGGGAGGAGGAGGAGCCCCCGCCCCGGGTCCAGCAGTATCTGCCCCACCCGTACACAGCAGGTCGTCCCTGGCCGTCCCTGCCTCCCTGCGGTCTCGCCTTCCCGCTCCTTCCCGCTCACCTTCTCTGGGTCTAGGCCCAGCTCTCCCGTGATGGCCACAGAGACCACGGCAAAGGCCTCGTTGATCTCAAACGCATCCACGTCACTCAGGGACCAGCCGGCTTTGGCGACCTGGAAGGAAGATGAGTGGGCCCGAGGTCTGGGGCTTGGGACGAGTTTCCTCCCCACTGCAGGTGTGGGGCAGGATGCACCCTCGGGTCGAGTCTGAAGCAGGGAACACACGCGGGACCCCACACACGGCCCTGAGCGGTGCGGGGACATCTCACGTTTCCCCTCAGTGACTCAATCAGAAAGGATTCAAAATGAAATATCACTATGAACTTCGCAACCACCTTAAATTTTAAAACCACTGGCTCTTGTCTTGAAATACTAAGATACGGACCATTGTCCTGGCCGTCACAAGGTGGTAAAAGAAAACACTAAGCATGCCAGGCCAGAGACAGGAGGGGCGAAGGGTAGACAGAGGTAATCCTCAATGGCATGTGTTCTAACACGCCAACAGGAGTAAGCCCCCTACTTAACACAAGGGTAGTCCCGAAGCCCACCTGCCTCCCTAAAGCATTTAAGGCAAATGACGTAACAAAACAAGCCAACCAGGGGCCGGAGCGATAGCCCAGCGGGTAGGGCGTTTGCCTCGGACATGGCTGGCCCATGCTGGCCCGGGTTCGATCCCCAGCATCCCATATGGTCCCCTGAGCACCTCCAGGGAGTAATTCCTGAGTGCAGAGCCAGGAGTAACCCCTGAGCATTGCCAGGTGTGACCCAAAAAAGCAAAAAAAAAAAAACCAACCTGCTCCATGCAAACGACAACAGGAAACTCACAGCTTGCTTTATAGCTGGGATGGGTCCTATTCCCATGATGGCAGGGTCCACACCCGCTTGTGCCCAGGAAACTATCTGAGCTAAAGGTGTCAGCCCACGATTCACAGCTTCGGATTTCCGCATGAGAACCACAGCTGCGGCGCCATCGTTTAGTCCTGGAAGACAGGCAGGGCACGTGCTCCACTGCTGACTGCCACCTCGCACCACCAGGGGGCACAACTCGCTTCACACGCCTTGGCAAAGCCTTTGTCACGGGTGGGGGCACAGACAGCACAGCACGACAGCTGACCACACACACTGGAAGAGGAAATGGGAAAACAGCCAGTAGCTGGGGACGGAGAAAAGTGGAAGGAATAGGACAGTCCGCACACGGGTTCCTCAAGTGTCTGGCTTTGTACACACTAATAAAATAGCTCATGTGCCCTAGCCAAAACGCTGGTCTCAAATATGGAGAAGGATCACATTCAGAGAAACTGCATTTCCCACAAAGCAACTGAAGGGTGTAGACTAAGTCACATGAAAAACACGGTGGCGGCACACAGGAGAAGCTGGCATTTGCCCTCACGAGCCCAACCTGAAGAGTTTCCAGGGGTCACTGTTCCTGTCCCGTCCTTCAGGAAGTAAGGCTTCAGCTTACTCATGGCTTCAAGGTTGCTGCCGTGGCGCGGAAACTCATCCGTCTTCACTTCAGTAAGACCTGCGAGAAGCAAGTCAACGGCCCGGTTAGCCTGGAGACCTGCGCATGGAGCAGAGCGCTCCCAACAGCGCGGTCCTCGGTCCCGGGACCCGGCGAGATCCAACGTGCACACAGCACAGCCCGTCCCGGCCAGGAGGAAAGACACGCAGCCGGGCGATGCGCGCCGGGGCCTCACGCGCTGTCCTCGGGAGACCGGTGCCCAAGGCCCACAGCCCTCTCTCAGGCAGGCAGTGACAGGAACCCTCGCTCTCTGTGCAAAGGTGGCTAGGGACTGGGTGAGGATGTGGCGGTTACAACAGAGGCCACGGGGACCCCGACGCCAATCTGATAACGGCTGAGGAGACCAGACATGTTTCCCCAGTCCCCCGAGAACGGGAGGGTGCCCAGAATCAACACTCCTGAGAGTGCCTGGAGCGCACCAGACTGAGCAACTGTGACCCACACACCAGCTGCCTGGGAAAGCTCGGGTCACACAGCCGGGCCACACTGAGGGACTGGAGTGGCTGACGTCACACTGCCCCTCACCCTGACCCCTGGACCCCAGCGTGGGTCCACATGCAGCTGGGAGCGTGTTTTCCTCTCAACCTGGGAGACTGCACCCAAACCACCCAGCACAGAACCGCCCTCACTCGCTCACCTGGACCCTCGCCTCTCCTGGCCACAGCGGGTACTGCCCACCCGGCCCCCAATGCCCACCTTTCTTGGTTGGGACAAGCACGGGCACAATCTCCTTGTCGAAATGGCCGGCCTTCTGTGCGCTTCGGCCCGGTTCTGGGACTGAACCGCAAGCTTGTCCTGGTCTTCTCGGCTCACTTGATATTTTTTGGCCACGTTTTCAGCTGTGAAGGGAAAAGAGATAGTCACTGGGCGGAGCATTAGTACAGCAGGGAGGGCATTTGCCTTGCATACGGCAACCAGGGTTCTATCCCCAGCATCGCACATGGTCCCCCCTAACACCACCTGAATTAATTCCTGAGTGCAGAGCCAGGAGTAACCCCTGAGCACAAGTGTGACCCCTCAAAAAAATAAACAACTAGTCACTGCAGGGAAAGGCTTTGGTTCCGTCAAAGCACACTCTCCTCCACCAGGGTCTGGCCGCCTCCCAGAGGCCCTTTATTTGCAGATATTCCAAGAACACACGAGGGAGCCATTTTCTCCCCCTGCTCTTTTTCTCCTATCTGCAATAGGAGAGTTTGCTTTGCATGCTGCTGATCCTGCTCTGCCCCATATTGCATATAGTGATACGCGAGGGGTAGAGTGATCCAGGGTAGCGTGAGCGCAGCTGAGCATGAAGGCCAGGTTGCGTTTGTCCAGAAACAAACCAGGCGAGCAAGGTGCAACATGGCAGAGGCCGGCCCGCAGCGCTGCAGAGAACTATCCCTTTCGGCAGGTGAGCCTTGCGGCAGCTGATATACTCGTTCCAAGCAGGAATTTCTGGCCCTTTGTTATGGCTAAAGAGTAATTTAGGAGCTAGGTAGTACAGTGGGGGAGGGCGCTTGCCTTGCACAAGGCAGACCTGGGTCGATTCCTGGCTTCCAATATAGTGCCTTGAGCACCAGCAAGAGTAATTCTTTTTTTTTTTATCTTTTATTATACCACTGTGAGATCTACAATTACAAAGATGTTCATAATTGGGTCTCAGTCATACATTGTTCCAGCACCCATCTCTTCACCAGTGCCCCATTCCCACCACCAATGGCCCCACATTCCCGCTCTCCCAGCTCCAGAGCAGGCATTTTTATCTTCCCTCCTTTTCTCTCTGTCTCTCTTTCATTTTTTTAACTTTTATTATACTATGTGAGATAAAATTACAAGGATGTTCATAATTGGGTCTCTACAATAGTGTTCCAGAATCCATCCCTCCACCAGTGCCCACCACCCAATTCCCAAACACGCCCCACCCAAACCCTGCCTGCGCCTAAGGCAGGCGGTTTAACTTCTCTATCTGTGTCCTAGTATTTCTCAATCTCTCTTCTATTATGCTTTGTGGCTTGTCCTACGGATACTAATAATGTATGATGTCTCTATGCAAGAGTGCAGTCAAGAGTAACCCGAGCATCAGTAGTTGTGGTCTCAAGCCCCACGCCCCTAGATGTTCTATTTTTTTTTTTTTTTGAGTCACACCCAGCGATGCTCAGGGGTTACTTCTGACTCTGCACTCAGGAATTACTCCTGGCGGTGCTGGGGGACCATATGGGATGCGGGGATTGAACCGGGTCGGCAGTGTGCAAGGCAAATACCCTCCCGCTGTGCTATCGCTCCGGCCCCCCATGTTCTTTACATGCTTAACATGCTTAACAAGAGCCTGTGAGACATAAGCTTTGAAACACTCATGTGTCAGTGTGTGTTTTATTTCTGAACTGATGACAGTTTCATTCCCTAAAATGTATAATTTATCACATTTTCTCCTCTAATGTTCCATTTCTGTATTCTGTGACTGCACCGAGGGCTGAACAGAGCTGGACAGTACCCCAGGACTGGTACCTACTGCTTTAATGTTCCATTTCTGTATTCTGTGACTGCACCGAGGGCTGAACAGAGCTGGACAGTACCCCAGGACTGGTACCTACTGCTCTAATGTTCCATTTCTGTATTCTGTGACTGCACCGAGGGCTGAACAGAGGTGGACAGTACCCCAGGACTGGTACCTACTGCTCTAATGTTCCATTTCTATATTCTGTGACTGCACCAAGTGCTGAACAGAGCTGGACAGTACCCCAGGACTGGCACCTACTGCAGTGCTGCACGCTGGCAGTGAGCAGCGGTTCCTGCATTCGGCGGTGTGTATGGGGCTGGGGTACACACTGACTGTACCCTCTGTTGCAGAGCCAGTGACCACACCTGGCGACATCACTGGATGGGCCCGGCCGTGGTGTGAGGCTGGACTCAGCTGCCGAGTGTCCCGATGCGCCTCTGGCCCGGGAGGCGTAGCGCCACACAGCGCCGGCGGCCCCTCCTACAGCCACATCCCAGCCTCAAACTGCAACCAGCAAACTGCTTTCCGAGTTGTCTTTACTGGTCCCAGGGACAGAAGCTACTGTGCTCTGCTGGCCCCGGAGCGTCCGCGCCAGCCTGTCCCTACATCCTTTACCTCCTGCTGCGTTACGCCCCTGAGAACCAGAGCCGAGACACCCCCTCTGAGCAGGGCGCAGAACTCAGGCAGGGTGTCCTTGAACACACAACAGCCTGCGTCCTTAAGCTAGATGGTACGGCTCAGGCGGCCATGAGGCCTACACTGCCGTCAGAGGACTTGTCCACGTCTGACTCCGCCTCTCGGTACCTTTTCTTCCTGTGGCAAATGGAGATGCCCCAGAAAACCACTGAGGTTCCCCCTGCCTGTAACATTCCAGTCCAAGGAGAGAGGGACATTTTCTCTCTTCCTTCAAAGCCGGAACAAGGACCTGTCTGTGCTGGAGGAAGCGGTGTCTGGGACCATCGCAGCCTGGACACACATGTGACACGTTTCACCTGCGGCGTCTGACCTCCCAGAACCTTGTTTGTCTGTAGAACAGGGGCCCCACGCAGAGGGCTGGGACCCGGGGCCAACGCTCACCACCTCACGTGGCCCTGCCACGTTTGCATCGCCACATACTGGCAGCACCCGAGTTTAACCTCGTGGCCTCCCACTCACCAGGAAGCGCCGAGCCAGGGCCCTCCTGTGCCCCTGGAGCCATCAAGGCCACGTTCTGCCACGCACCTGTGATGCCCATGTGGTAGCTGTGGAAGGCGTCCAAGAGCCCGTCGCAGAGGATGCTGTCGCTCAGAGGCATCTCGCCAAGCCTCACTCCCGTCCGCAGGTGGATCAAGTGTGGGGTCTGGAAGGAGGCGCGCAGGCATGAGACCAGGGCACCGCAGAGCGCTCCTCGGGGCCCAGCCCAAGCTCCCCAGGTTGGCTCAGGGACACTGGCACAGCTCAATGAAGGCAGAGTCCGGTGCAGGGCGACAGACCAAGGAACAAGTGAGAGACAGAGGGAGGGGAAGGAGGAAGAGCAGCGCTGAGGACACCGGCGGGAGGCGGGTGGGGACAGGCTGCGTCTGGGACAGCGGCAGGGAACACACAGAGGTTGTGCTCAGCTCCTGCCTATCAATGCCGGGGCATCCCTGCTCTGGGCCCACCTGACACACACAGGTGCTCTCAGGAGGCGAGTCTCCCCAAGGGAGGGGGTTAGCTCCCGTCATGCCCCCAGCCTTAAGACTGCAGCGTTGGGCGGGGCGATAGCCCAGCGGTAGGGCATTTGCCTTCTGCACGCGGCCGGCCCGTGCCGGCCTGGGTTCGATCCCGGCATCCCATATGGTCCCCCATACACCGGACTTCCCCCTCGTCAGAACTCCATCCAGCAGACCAGCCTATCACAGCCCGGCCCCTTGCGGCTGCGCCGGTTCATCAATAAATGCTGGATTTAGAGATGACTACAAGAGTATGCTACCCACATGGCAGAGCCTGGCAAGCTACCCGTGTCATATTTGATATGCCAAATTATAGACAATTATAGACCTCATTCCCATGACCTGATGGAATGGTTTGAGGCTCTTTATGATCCTGGAGCAAGCAGGTGCCCTTGGGCTCTACTTGCATGAGACAGGTCATATGGAGACTTGGGGGCCCTTCGAGCCAATCGATGATGAACGGGAAGACAGTGACACCGCCAGGAGTAATTCCTGAGTGCAGAGCCAGGAGAAACCCCTGAGCATTGCAGCATCGCCCTGCAAGCCCCTCTAGGGCCCGGCCGCTGAGAGAGTGCAGGGAGACCCCAGCCCCATCTCTGCCCGGAGGCCAGGCCTTCCTCAAGAGGGCGAAGCCGTCAGCAAGACCACGCTGTCTTTCCTCCGGACCCAAGGGGACCTGCACCCGGGGCCCAGAGGGCACAGCACAGCCAGCATGGAGACTCCGGACGAGGCAGGGCACTGCCCGGCACAACAGTGGCAGCAGTGAGGCGGCACTGGAGGAGACCCAACGAGCGTGGCCTGGAGCCGTGTGGGGGGACCACACGCCCACCCAAGGACTGGGTCAAGGTTGGTGCAGGCAGCCGGGCAGTATGGCAGGATGTCCATTAGGGCAAGAGTGATCTGACGTGCCTCCAGCGTTTGCCCAGGAAGAACAAAGCCGACAGAGCCAGCATGCAGCCGCAGGCCATCTGCAGCTGTGACCTTGCGGATGCAGCCCCAGGTAACCGGCGGTCAGACCTCTGCGGGTCCCAACACCTTCCCCACCCACCTGCTCCTACACCCTGGGGTGCTTGCCCCAAGGGACACATCCCAGAGGGGTTTGGACACACCAGAGCTCAGGGGCTGAAGGTCCCGGAATGCATGGGAGCAGGGCAGAGCCGCAGGGGGTTTTTGGGACCCAGGGGGCAGAGAGTCACAGTCCTCAGAGCCCAGACGCAGGCTCTTTCAGGAGGGAGCCAGGACAACTGGGTTCTCCGAGTCACAGCAGAAGCCCCTGGACACCCACCCTGGAGCTTGCTCGCAGGAGTGAAGGCAGGAAATCGGCTCCCCCACACAGGGCGCTGATATGTCCCGTGGACCTTTTCTTTTTTCTTTCTGGGTCTCACCCAGCAATGCTCAGGCCTTACTCCTGCCTCGGCACCCAGGAATTACTCCTGGTAGTGCTGGGGACCATATGGGATGCCGGGATCGAACCTGGGTAAACTGTGTGCAAGGCAAACGCCCTGCCTGCTGGACTATCACTCTGGCCCCATGGGCCTCTTCTGATGACCACCCCTCTCCGGGCCACAAGGGGAGTGGCCAGAATCAGTGCAGCTCCTGCCCCATCTGAATCCTGCCTGCTCTTCCTCACTGTCTTAGGAAGAGGACCCAAGGTTCATTCAACAGTGTCACCTCAGGGGCCGGAGCGACGGCACAGCGGGTAGGGCGTTTGCCTTGCATGCAGCCTACCTGGGTTCGCTCCCGGCATCCCATATGATCCCCCCGAGCACCAGCAGGAGTAATTCCTGAGCAAAGAGCCAGGAGTAACCCCTGAGCATCGCCGGGTGTGGCCCAAAAAACAAAAAAAAAAGAGAGAGAGAGAGAGAGGAAGAGAGAGAAGACAGAGAGAGAGAAAAAGGAGATAAAGAACCTGCTATGGAGGCAGGCTGAGGGAGGGGGAGCTAAGTAGGGACATTTGTGGTGGGAAATGGGCACGGGTGGAGGGATGGGTGCTGGAACACCGTGGAACCAAAACTCAAACATGAGCATCTTGTAATTGTATATGTCTCAGTGGTATAATATTTTTTTTAATGGCACCTCTGAGACTGGAACTGGGGTAACAGCAGGGTCTTTCCAGCGCTATCTCAAACAGCCAAACATTCTGCTCCCAGGAGCTGGTCACTGCAAGCAGGTCAGACAGACTGATTCTGGCTTATTGCAGAAATGAGGCAGAATTCTGAGTGCAGGGATACAGACCCCGGGAAGGGATATAGAGCGTCCTCCGCGTGGCCCTGGGTCCTTCCTGACCCACCAAATGACAATAAACAGAGAAGCCCAAAATTCCTGCTGAAGGGATTCACGCTTCAGGCACCGAACAAGACTCTGGCCCGAGAGGCGGCTGACCGGTGCTTCCAGCAGATTTACCACCCAGCTTGCAGGAGAATGAAGAGTCTGCAGGGCCCAGGGCAGGAAATCCACCAGAGCTGGACAACAGGACAGTGGGGAGGGCTTGTGCATGCACGTGGCCAACCTAGGTTCAATTCCTGGCATCCCAGGTGGTCACCTGAGCACCGCCAGGAGTAATTCCTGAGTGCAGAGCCAGGAGTAAGTTCTGAGCATGGTCTGGTGTGACCCAAAGGCAAAAAAAAAAAAAAAAAGAATCCACCATCTGCTTCTACAAGACATACGTTTTGTGTATGTTATGCATGTATGTTATGTGTTATATACATACATATTTGTTTTTGCACTGAAGGTTAGACTACTGTTACTGATAGGGGTTTTCAGCCGTGATTCACGGCCACGTCCCTGGGCTCTGGCTGGAGCAGGGGTGCTCAGCAGAGGCGCGGCCGCCCCTCCTTACCTTGCTCATGTTCTCCATGCCTCCTGCGACCGCGATGCGGGTCCCCGCGCCTATGGACTGCATGGCGAGGCACACGGCCTTGAGGCCTGAGCCGCAGATCATCTGGCAGCTCCAGGCCGGGACCGAGAAGGGGATTCCCACAGCCACGCCTGGCCTGTCGGGACCCGGGATTCTGCCCGCAACCTGGACGGAAGAGCGACGAGGAGCCGTCAGGAAGGAGAGAGGCGTGTGGCCGTCTGCTGAGGAATCTGCCTTTCTGGGGTACTTTTGCCCCTTTTCTTTTTGTGTTTTACTTTCTGGGTCGCACCGAGCAATGCTCAGGGGTTTATGCCTGGCTCTGCACTAAGGAATTAATCCTGGCACTGCCTGGGGGACCATATGGGATACCGGGAATCGAACCCGGGACAGCCGCGTGCAAGGCAAATGCCCTGCCCGCTGTGCTATCGCTCCCGCGCCTCTTCTGCCCCCTTTGAAAGTGCATCCTTCAGGAAGGCTCCAAGCCTCTGCCCTGGACACTGGTAACCTGAGTCTGGTGCAAGTCTGGTTGCACAGGAAGATGTAATTTTTTTCTTTTTGGGTCACACTCTGCAATGCTCTGGGGTTATTCCTGGCTTGGCACTCAGGAATTACTCCTGGCAGTGCTGGGCACCGTATGAAATGCTGGGAATCGCACACAGATCGGCCTTGTGCAAGGCAAACACTCGATCACTGTACTATTGCTCTGGCCCATAAAGAAGTAATTAATACGCAAGAAGGAACTTTTCTTAGACAAAGTAAAAGGAAAACAAACCCAAAGCCTGTGGTCAGGAACATGCGGTTTCAGCTGGAGGACTGAGGAAACCAAATGAGGGGGACTGTAAGGGCGGCTTTGCTGGCCTTCAGACCATAAACACAATATCTCAATCAAACGTTCAGGTCCCGGAGAGATCACCTGAGAGTTAAAGTACTTGCTTTTTGGGCGGAGGCGATAGCACAGTGGGGAGGGTGTTTGCCTTGCGAAGCAGCCGATCCGGTTCGATCCCTGGCATCCCATAGGGTCCCCGAGCACTGCCAGGAGTAATTCCTGAGCAAAGAGCCAGGAGTAACCCCTGAGCATCGCGGGTGTGACCCAAAAAAGACAAAGAAAAGTACTTGTGTTGCCTCTGATGATCGAGGTCTGAATCCAGGCACTACACAGGGTCCCCAAGCACTGCAGGCGGTCACTCTTGAGCACTCACCGGGGAGTCCTCCCCGAGCACCGAATGGGCGTGGTGCAGATCACAGCCCCCACAACACGCCGATTTATTTCAGGGTCTGTTTTGCACACCGGAACCATATACTAGACTGTATTATAAAGTCATCAATGTGACCTGTCTAAGTTTCTGCTCTGGTCACTGTGAAGGTGAGCGAGGCGGGCCAGGCAGTGCCCGCGACCCCCACATCGCGGTCGGGCCGTACCTGCGGCCAGCACTTGTCCGAAGATGACCTCGGACACGTCTTCGGGGGCCACGGCGGCCCTCTTCAGGGCTTCTCTGATGACGGCGGCGCCCAGCTCATGCGCGGGGACGGTGGACAGGACCCCGTTGAACGAGCCTAGGGCACACGGGGCAAGGGGTGCTCAGGGGGCGCCTCGGGGTCCGGCGCGCGGCCCTTCCCGGGCACGAGCCGCCGCCGCCCCCCGCCCCGACCCGCCCGGCCCCTCGGACCACCCGCTCGCTCCGCCCCGCCGCCGCCTCGCGCTGAGCTGGCTCTTCCCGAGCCGGCCAATCAGCGCGCGCGCCAGGCAGCGCCCTCTCCGCGCCGGCCAATGGCAGCGCCGGGCGCCGCGATGGCTCTACCCGGGCAGCCAATCACGGCCGGCCGCGGGCGGGGCCAGCCGGAGGAGGGCGCGGGGCTGCCGGCGGCCCCGGGAGGCGCGAGGCTCAGGGGCCCGGGGGGGTCTCCGGGCTCGCGGGTCTCCCCCGCCGCCGGGCCGGCCCCGCGCTCCGGAGGCCGCCGGGGCCGCGGCCACTCACCGATGGCGGTGCGCACCGCCGAGACGATGACCACGGGGTCGGCGCCTGCGCTCATGCTGCCGCACGTCCAGCTCCCGCACTGGCCGGGCCCGGCGCCGTCGGCGAGGAAAAGTAGAAACCCGCGGCCGTGCCGGGCGGGCGGGGGCCGGGACACGACTGGGGGGCGGGGCCGAGGCACGCCCCGCCCACAGCCGCGCGCGCAGGCGCGAGGAGCAGGGGCGGGCGCAGCGGCGGCGCGCAGGGGTCCCCGCTCGCTCTTAGCTCGGGCCGGGCTCGCCGCGGGGTGTGGACGGTGCAATCGGGGCGTGGGGTCCGGCTGTTCTCGGTCGCGGGTTCTCGGATCCCCGGAAGCGGAGCCGCAGTGCTGGGCCCGCTGTTCCGCGAGGGCGCTGTGCGCCGGAGGCGCGCTGAAGCTACGTGGGTGACACAATTTTGTGTGTCCACCACGCTTTGTGTGAGCCCAGAATCGCCCCCTCCTCTCCGGGCAACGAGGGTCCCGGCGTTAGGGTTTCGCTGAAGGCCAGCGCCGTCCCTCATCCCGCTCGGACCCTGCAGGACTGGCCGCGAGTAGGATGGACGGTCCGGAGGGCACCGACCCGGGCCGCAGAGCTGCTGTCCTCGGAACCGGACAGCCCAGGGGCGCGGAGCTTCCGAACCGGCTGCTTGGGGGCCTGGACCCAGTGCCAGTGCCAGTGCCCTGCCGTGGTCAACCGCGCCTCGCCCCGGGCCCCTGTGATTAGAATCTCCGGCGACAAACCGCACCTGCAGGTGTGTGCGCACAGGGACGCGCGGCGGGCCGGTGCCGCAGGAGGCATCGGGCCGGCCTTGGGTTAAATGAAGTTTACGTTTATTAATGAGCCAAGTTAAGTTTCATTCGTGACGTTTCAGGCATCCTGGACAGCCTGCAACCTTGCCAGCCGCCGAGTGCTCGGAAAAGTCAGCTCTTGCACACTAATCCTCAGTGCTTAAGCAGGCGCGGCGTCCAGCTGGCCACCACGCGGACAGGGAGCTGCTCGAGCTCGGGAGACACGGTCACCGCGGAGCGAGGGAGCCTCGCTGCTCTCTGCCGTGTGCCCGGCCTGGCGGTGTGTGCCACCTTAACGCCCCTGCACGCAGCCCGCTTCCCTCTGCCACACACTCACACTTTTATTCTCTTTTGGGGTCACAGCCAAGATGATCAGGGCTCAGGGGTTCGCCTGGCTCTGCACTCAGGAATTGCTCCTGGTGCTGCTCTGGGGATCATACGGGATGCTGGGAATGGAACCCAGGTCGCACTTGCGTCTTTGTGTTTTCCGCACACCTGACTGCTCAGGGCTGACTCCTCGTTCTGCACAGCGGGATCACTCCTGGCAGGCCTGGGGGGCCTGAATGGGGCCC